>OVAF01002174.1:0-17077 GCA_900406245.1 Odontarrhena argentea | reverse complement strand
ATTCGTCTTCACATACTCCAATTTCACATCCCCCTTAGCAACACATTCTCTAATGTAATGAAAGCGCGTGTCAATGTGTTTACTTCGATCATGGAAGACGGGGTTCTTCGCTAATGCAATAGCCGACTTGTTATCCACAAAGATTNTCAACTCCTTTAATAAGTTCCGTAACCAAATTGCATGGCAAACACTTGAAGTGGCCGCCACGTACTCCGCTTCACAAGTGGAAAGAGTAACAATTTGTTGCTTCTTGGACATCCATGTGAAAGCCGTATCTCCAATGTAAAATACGAAGCCACTTGTACTCTTTCTGTCATCTACATCCCCGCTCCAATCGCTATCGCTATATCCAACAAGCTTGTAATCGCTNGTAATCGCTAGAAACCGAGTAAAACAAGCCAAGGTCTATGGTACCTTTGATATAGCGTAAAATCCTCTTTGCTGCCTTGAAATGAGTTGTTGTCGGTTGCTCCATGTAGCGACTAACAACTCCAACTGCATATAAGATGTAGGGCCTTGTGCACGTCAAGTATCTTAAGCTTCCAACCAAACTCTTAAAGAGTGTTGGATCCACTTTCTCTCCTTTTTCATGCTTTGACAACTTGAATCCACATTCCATTGGCGTGGTGACTGGATTTGAGACATCCATCTTGAACTTCTTAAGCACCTCCTTGGCATAACCTTCTTGAGTAATGAATATTCCTTTGTCTTCTTGCTTCACTTCAATGCCAAGGTAATAAGACATTAATCCAATATCAGTCATCTCGAACTCCTTTGTCATCTCCATCTTGAATTCCTCGAACATGCTTGGATTGTTACCCGTGAATATCAAGTCATCTACATATAAGCATGCTATCAATATATCCTTATCTTGAGTTTTGATATAAAGTGCATGCTCATATGGACACTTGATGAAGTTTTTCTCCTTGAAGTACTTATCAATTCGAGTATTCCAAGCTCTTGGTGCTTGCTTTAATCCATAAAGCGCCTTCTTTAACCTCAAGACCTTGTCTTCTTCTCCCTTTACTATGTAGCCTTGCGGTTGCTCAATGTAAACTTCTTCTTCAAGGTCTCCATTTAGAAATGCTGATTTAACATCCATTTGATGTATCCTCCAACGGTTTTGAGCCGCCAATGAAATGATTATTCTAACAGTTTCTAGACGAGCAACAGGAGCGAATACCTCGTCATAGTCGATTCCGGCCCTTTGACTATAACCTTTGGCCACCAATCTTGCCTTGTATTTTTCAACTTCTCCCTTAGGATTTTTCTTTGCTTTGTACACCCACTTTACACCGATCGCCTTGTGCCCATTCGGAAGTGAAGCTAACTCCCATGTATGGTTCTTTTGTATCGCCTTAATCTCATCCATTGCATTTCTCCATGTCTTCTTTTCAATAGCTTCTTGAAAATTCATGGGCTCGCAATCCGCAAATAGACAAAATAAAGTGAGGTTGTCTTGATTTTCGGTTACCTCGTAAATTTCATCAAGACTTCTAAAGCGCGGAGTCCTTTCACTCGAACTTTCATCTCCTTGAGAACTTGTGATTGGTGAGGTTGGTGGGGTACTAGGCTCTTCCCTTGGTTGCTCCACGTCATCTTCCTCCACTTGTGGAAAGAAGTTATAATCTTCATTATTAGACTGCCAATCCCATTCGCCTTCTTCATAAAAAATAACATTTCGGCTAATGATTCTCTTCCTCGTATTCGGATTATAGAGTTTGTAGCCTTTGGAGTTGGCGTCATAACCAATGAAAATATATTTCTCGCTTTTGTCATCAAGTTTGCTCCTTTTCTCGTCCGGTACATGAGCATGAGCTAGACTTCCAAATACTCTTAGATGAGAAACACCGGGTTTCCTTCCGCACCAAGCTTCTTGTGGTGTTTTTCCCGTAACGCTTCTTGTTGGGGACCGGTTTAGTAGATAAACCGCACACGCGACTGCTTCTGCCCAAAACTCCTTTGGAAGTTTCTTGCTCTTAAGCATGCTTCTCGCCATCTCAAGGATTGTTCTATTTTTCCTTTCCGCTACTCCATTTTGTTGAGGGGATCTTGGCACCGTTAATTGTCTTCGAATGCCGTTATCTTCACAATACTTCATAAATTCTATGTTGGATCTCTCCTCAACGTAGTTAGACTTCTCTTCAACTCGTTTAGGAGCTCTACACTCGGAAGCGTAATGTCCAAACTTTCCGCAATTGTAACATTTAACACTTGATTTATCATACCTTGATTTGGGTATTCCTTGTCCACGGCCTCTTGATGAGCATTCTCCTCTTTGGTTCTTGCTTTCATCATAGGGCCTCCACCCTCGTCCTTTTCCAAATCCACGACCTCTTCCTCGTTCTTGACCGCCGTCTCGTCTTGGATGACTTTGGCCATCTTCTTTAGCTCGATCAATCCGCATCTTGAGTACTTGCTCCGAAATATCTTCTTTCTTCTTCATATTTTCTTCATAAGCTTGTAGCGACCCAAGAAGTTGCTCCATCGTCATAGCTTCCACATCCTTTGTTTCTTCCGTAACGGTGACGATGTAATCAAATTTTGGGTCCAACGATCTTAAGACCTTCTCCATAATTCTCACTTCATCTAACTTCTCACCATTTCTTTTAAGGTTGTTTGTAACCGCCAAAACTCTTGAAAAGTAATCCGACACAAGTTCACCTTCCTTCATTTGCAAAGTTTCAAACTCCCTTCTTAGAGTTTGAAGACGTACCTTCTTTACTTGTTCCGCTCCTTTGTAGGAGATTCTAAGCTTCTCCCACGCGTCTTTCGCCGACTTTGCTTCTACGACCTTCTCAAACGTATCTTCATCCAATCCTTGATGGATTAGACAGAGAGCCTTCTTGTCTCTCTTCCTTGAATCTCTCAAACTATCCTTTTGAGTTTGAGATAGACTATCTTCATTCTCCGGTTCAACGTATCCTTTGATGACGATCTCCCATGCATCATGTGCACCTAGGATAGCCGTCATTCTTTTGCTCCAATTGTCGTAGTTGCTCTTTGTGAGCAATGGAACTTGGAAGGGAACACTAGTGCTTGCCATAACTTGGCTCTGATACCACTATGTTGGATCTTAAAAAAACTTTGGTGAAGTGATGGAGAAAGTGTTTAAGTGTTTGGAAGAGGTTTGGAAACTTTTTAGAACTTGTATTCTAAGAACACTCTTTTTTATAACTTGTATTCTAAGTTCACTCTTATTTCTTTCAACTTTTCTTCATACGTACAAAAGAGAGGATGTGGAGGTATTTATAGCCTCCATAGTACAAAATATCTTACATATTTTATTCCTAAATCTAGATTATTCTAACATAATATCTAGATAATCTTATCTCAATTATCTAGATATTTCTCTTAAGGAGGTGGAGGATGATGTTTCTAGAAACATTCTAGAAACTTATAAGGTGGTGGAGTATGAGATTTTTCTAGAGAAAATTCTAGATTTGGATCAAGTATTGGGTTAAGCCCAATTAGTAATCCAATAATTAACTTGATCCAAAATCAAGTTTAATTTCCAACAGAATTATCTTTAATCATATGAGGTGATGCAGTCATAAGTGAGCTCATGAGAGCAATGATCTCATTTTATACACTTCTGTATTGGATTCCTTGATTCAAGTTGTTTAGAACTGCGAATTTTGTTGCAACTTTCTTACTTCTTTTATAATCTTACAGTCTCTGTCTCTATACCGGTTTGCAATTAAACCGAAATGGATCAGATTCTATTAATGAAATTGGAATTAAAATCAGAATCGTTTGGAGCCAGTATATAAACAGTAGAATCACGAAAGATTCGTTTCGTTCCTCTTAGATTTCCAAGTTTAGAAAGCATACAATAATAAGGCTGTTTTTTTGTCAACCATAATAAGGCTGTTTAAGGCTGTTATACCTATGATATGATGTACTGTATAATGTACGTAGAATCAAATTGTTTCAAACTTAATCTTTAAAACTCTGATTGATAAATTGATAAATTGATGAGAGTAAGAACATAAAAGTGTTTAGAATGAATTTAGATTAGACACTCATAGAAGTAATGATACAAAATACATTGGTTTATATAAGCAATTTGTTAAATCCCAGGTTGGGTTTTGACAATGTTGATCAAACTCTCTGTACTTAGAACATAAACAAGAACACAAGACTTTTCTTTGGCAATTTAGATTGCCTATTTTTGGTTTTTCATTTACTTTAAATAAAGATTACATGAAGCAAATAACTGAAGCAAATAACTGAAGCAAAGTGGAGGCGTAGCTCCTAAACAAATGGAACATGAAAAGTGGAAGAACTGACTCCTAAGAATTAGGGGACCTAATTCTCTTATTTGACTGAAACAAAAGAACGATAAACAGAGACAAAGTGAACCAAGGTAACCGGAATGATCAGTCTTGGTATTTTCGGTTTGGCTTAATGATACGGTTTGACGTTCTCCGGTTTAAACTATTTTTTGAACCTGCAACCTCATCATTTGGTACTAAATTTGAGATGTGAATTGGTCTTTTCAGATCACTTATCTTCTATCAGATCATAGGATTTTACGTGGTTCTCTTAGTCTGTGATTCGAATTGAATTGCATTTTGAACCAAACAAAGACACAGATACATCATCGAGTTCATCTTTAAGATTTGGCGATGGAAGAAATTACCGGTCCAATATTTTGGTTTATATCCGGATTAGTTCACTACTCAAAACTTCACATAGAAAAGTAGGCAACAGTGCATGTACACTTTGTCACCAAAGACTCAGACTTACTATAAAGCACGGCAACAAAACAGAGACTAAAATGGAAAACATCATTTGTCTCGATGCTTCATTACTCGACGAAGAAGGCGAAGCCAAAGGTGAATCAATAGCAGTTATGTTTCCCGAGATATTACCCGCCATTGTTTTGTTCATTCTGCAAAGTTAATAACATAAGCATTCAGCAAGACAGATTTTATTTTAAATCCCATAATCAGAAGACTGAGAATAACCGAGAGAGAGAGAACTCACCCTTGAGAAGCTGGAGCTATCATGTAAAGACAGTTACCATAGCCTGCAATTGCATAGATATTTTGAGAGCTCAAGTAATCATGTAGAGTCGTCGCATTCACTCAACATATGTATTGAAAAGAATGTATATGTATGCTAATACTTACTAGGGTCCTTGTCCACTTCCACACTGACTCCTCCAAAGTTGCAAGCTAAGCTGCTCGCTCCGCTTTGCTGGTAATAAGTGTTGAAGGCATATGATGCGTGTGAGAGAACAGTATCCGGCTCAAAGCAAGGTTGGTTTGGTTGAACAGCGGAACAATCAACATTCCCAGGACCGCAAGCCCAGTCCAATGCACTCTGCAGTTCCGTCACTGAAGCTTGCAATGAAGCAATACACCATTTCCTAGTTCCTCCTCCTCCTCCTCCTCCTCCTCCTCCTCCAATGATTACGGTAGAGTTACTGTTGTTACTACTGTTATTACCCGGACTTGAAGTTGGACTTGGACTTGCACCTGTAGTTGAATTTGATGGAGAAACAGGGGTTGTATTTTCCCCAGTGAAGTCTAACGCGTAAACATTTGTTCCATTTGCATAGAATATTCCCCAGTTTCTCTCGGATTCTATCCCGGGCTTACGGTTTTCATTGAACATCGAGAATAAGTACACATCTATTTCTTCCCCAGGCTTTGCAGGAGTACCTAACCAAAGAAAACAAGTCACTTTATGAGATGTACCTAGAGCTGGAGATCACAACTTTGAATCAGAAAAGTTACCTGGATCACCAATGACATGGCGGATGAGGTTGGTGTTGTAAGCCAGAGCGTTCTCAGGTGTTGCAGCCGTCTCTTTAGGGGAGCCTTTGCTAGGCCACCCTGACTCAGTGACCATGACCTTAATGGTCTTAAAGTTCATAGCGGTCAAGGCGAAATAGATAGCATCAAGCTGAGCATCAAACATGTTGGAGTAGAGCAAACCCGTGGCAGGGTCAACAACCTGCGAAGAAGTCTCGAATAAAGCATACTCCAACGGAACCTTTTCAGCAGAATCTCTGTAAGCGTAATACGGATACAAGTCAATCATAAAGGGAGACTCGTTCTCAACCAAGAACTCAAGCATTGGTTTCAAGAAAGCTGAGTGTTTTTTGCTGAAAGAAGCCGCTGAAGGCGGGAATGATCGTGACAAAATAGCAAGGGAATGCGAGCTAGAGATCTTGATCTTTTTGTCCAAACCGGATTTCTTGAGAGCGGTATGAATGTTTTGCATCGCAGGCAAGACAAGACCAGTGGCATTGTCTGGTGCTTCAGTTACTTCAAGACCGACAGAAATCGAAGTGATTTTGGTGGCAGGATAATAAGGAAGGATGTTATTCTTGAGCCAAGTATCTACATTGGATTGGAACTGAGCAAATGCAAGTAAATCAGCGTTAGGGACACCAATCATGAGCTCGATTCCGGTGTTTGCAAAAGCTTTGAGAACGTCGATGTTGGCGTCATAGATTCGAACATATTTGATGTTGAGATGTTGGATTAGCTCAGAGACTTTATTAGGACTTGGAAGATTATCTGCATTTCTTCCGTAACATATCCCAATGTTGCTCGCCACACCAAAATCTGCAACAGTTTCAAAAATGCATTGATTCTCGAATGTTCGGTTCCAAACACCTAAAGTGGTTAAAAGCTAACAGATTCCAGATTCTTAGACAAGACGTAGCAGAGATCAAGCCCGACCACAAAGGAAAGCACCAAACTTTGACACCAAAAATGAAATCCAAACTAAAGATAATACCCAAATGAGGACAGTGAGTAAAGACATACCCAAAAAGGCAAGAATGAGGACAGATATCAAGAAGATTAGCTTCAGTCTTGTACCCATTTCCTTCTGTTCCAGTGAAGTGTTCTTGGTATCACTTGAACCCAGAAATGTAACGTCTTTTCTCTGTGAAGGCCACTTATTAAGAGAGCACAGAGTTCAAGAGTAAGTGTACGTTGTGTTTTCTTTATCAGAGCTCGGATTCCAGCTGAAAATATAAACTTGGATTGATAAAAATGTCTCGATTCCGTGAATCAAGCGAGAGTATGTTTGCTCTTCCTCTCTCTCTCTCTCTTTGACTGTTGCAGATTTACTGCTTCCGACAAGAAACTCTCTTTTTTTTTTTTGGAGTAATAATGAATAAAAAAATAAAAACGAAAATATAAAGTGTATATACAGACATAGTATTGGTAAATGGGTTCCAGTGCAAAGAGTACAGATAATAGTGCTCTGCTTTTTATTTTTTGTTTTTATTTAACGGTCCAATCTCCACCCAACGCAATTTTTGCATTTACCAAAATAATTTGCTACCACATCATTTGAAACTGTAAATCCAAGATGTTTATTTGTATCATTGTATCTTGAATAGTTTGGGTCGGACTAATAATTTACGAATGTTTCAGGGTAAAATGTGGTCGATAACATAAGAGGAAAATTTTTAAAAGTCCACAATCTATCTTGTTGGCCTTTGAGAGAGTGCTAGAGGAGATATCACTTCTCATTTCTCTTTTATGACACTGCTCTAAATGAATGAGAGAATGACTAGAGTAGACTATTTTTCACTTTAGAGAAAAAAATAAGAAGAAAGATGCATACTTGGAAGGCTAGGTTTCTCTCTTATGCTGGCAGATTAGAATAAAATAAATTAGTTATTATAAGTTTAATAAATATATGGTTATTAGCATTTAAGCTGTCTAACAGCTGTTTAAAGGAGTTTGATAATTTGTGTTATGTATTTTGTGGTCTGGACTTGAGTAAATTTTTAAGAAAGCAAAACTAGCATGGCATGGTGTGTAGTTCAAAAGGTGAAGGTGGTCTTGGAATCAAGAGCTGTTGAAGGGTGTAAATGTGACCATGCATGGTTATAAAGCTCAGTTGGGGTATTTTGTCTGCTGATAGTTCTATATATATGAGTGAATTAGATTCATATGTTTTTTATTCGAAAATGTTTCTTCTAGTCTCTCAGTACAAACATGTCTAAAGGCTCATGGATTTGGAAGAATATATTAAAGTACGTGGACATGACTCTAAATTTCCATAAGGTTGAGGTAAAAGATAGTGAAAGTATCTGGTACTAGTTTGATAACTAAAGTACATTGGGAAGTCTTTGGAGTAAGATTGGCACTAGGGGTATTATAGATTTGGGTATACTAAAAAAGAAGCTATAATTAATGGCTAACATCCCTAGGGTAAGGTGCATGAGAAATCATAAAGTCCCTTTATTAAATCTTGAGAAAGAGGAATTAAGTGCTACCAATATTATGGGATGTCAAAATAAGGATATTCACCATTCAAGAACCGCTACTGGGAAGTAGAAAACTCAATTCTCTGCATAAGATATTTGGTTGCGGATTAAGGAGATTAAACCTCAGGTTGCTTGGGTTAGTGGTATTTGCTTCCCTCATGCTCAGTCAAAGTTCTCATTCATTGCTTGGCTAGCTATTAGGAACCGGCTTGCAACAAGAGATCGTACGTGTACTTGGAACATTGGGATTAATCCAGGTTGTGTTCTTTGCAATGGGCAAGTGAAATCGATAAAGCATATGTTCTTTGAGTGTAGCTATTCTTTAGAGATTTCGAAAACTTTAATTCAAGGCTTTATGTATCAGCAATTCACTTACACTTGAGACTCTCTTGGTCAATTGATATTTGCTAGAAATGGTTCAATTCTTTTTAAAAATTTAAAATTTAATCAATAATAAAATATTTGATATACCTTTGATTGGTCAACTAGTTTCTATTACAATAGCTTTGGGATTTTAATTACAAGGAATTGATTTTCAAAATCATAATATTAAAATTATTTTGGAGATGACATGAATCTATTTCCCTTGTTTTTGTTTGTCGTATTTCCCTTCACATAGGAAGCGTTTTGTATTTCTCTTTTGAATCATATCGTTTAAAAATTGGGAAATTATCCCAAATACATTTAAAAAGTGGCTATCTTTCACTTTTACATTTTTTATAAATTTATGTGTTTGGATACTTTTAATTTTGTTAATTGGGTTTAGGATTTTGGATTTAGGGTTTGATTTTAGGGTTTAAGGTGTAGGATTGGTATAGGGTAACTTAGGATTTCTAAGGTTTAGTTTTTAGGGGATGAAACCTATTTTTAGGGTTTAAAATGTTGGTTTTAGGGTATCCAATCCTTAAAACCACCATTAGATCATCCACAGTGGGAGTCTCTCACTAGAGGCTCTCAACAAAAAAAAATATTAATAAAATAATAAATATTATTTTTATAATAGAAGAGTCTCTCAAAATTCTTGGAATAGTCATCCATAGTCTCTCAAATGAGAGACTCTCTACACTTTTGTGAGAGACTCTTTCAATTAAAAATTATTATTTATTATTTTACTATTATTTTTTGTTGAGAGACTCTTTAGAGAGACTTTATAAGAACTCACCACTGCAGATGCTTTTATAAACCCAAAAACTCTATAAATAAAAGTGAATTTGAGTGATAAGGTTAGGATTGAAGAATGATAAGTTGTATTTAAAACAATTTTCATTCAAAGTGTAATTTTCAAAGAATAGTAATAAAAAATGTATTTTGAAAGAAATGAGTTAAAAAGTGTATCAGTGATATTTTCCTTTAAAAATTAGTTACCTTATAGAGTAATTGTCTGATATACCCACTTACTTTTGGAATGTATCCATTTTAAGTATATCAAATCTGTCAACATTTTATAATTTCTTCAAATCTCGGAAATTATTATCAGTTCTATATCTATTTGGAAATATCGACGAAATTTAGTCGGTGCTAAAATTATATATATATATATATATATATATATATATATATATATATATATATATATTGCTTAAAGTAAATTAAATCTCCAATTTTATTTGTAGTGAGTTTCATTCAAAGTATAAATTATGTAAAAAAAAAAAAATTCCTAAAAACCAATGAAAGTGTTATGTTTAAAAAATGTCTTATAAATTTTTTTGTAATGTTTATAAGGTTTTAGAATTTAGGATTATTTTTTTTTTGGTAAGAAGAATTTAGGATATTTTAACCCCTACTAAATCTTGACAAAAAAAAAAAAAAATCCTAAACCTATTTTAAATATTTTTAAAAATAACCTTAAAAAATATATAAGAAGGCTAATTCATAAAATTTCTCATCGTATAATATTATTATAGACCTAATCATTAATATACTAGGGCTTTAACCCAATTTTTCAATTTTTCAATTTTCTCCCATAGGCAATATATATATCTGTTTTGTCTTGTCCATCGCTTCTCCAATTTTTGTCGACCATGATCTCCGAAGAAAAGCAGAAAGAGAAGACGGAGGAGTTGTCGTCGTTTTTGTCACTCCCAAACGAAATCACAGAGATCTGCCTTGCCCGTATCTCTAAATGGATATACCCAAACCTCTCTCTCGTCTCCAAGAAATTCCTCTCAACTCTCTCCTCTCCCGATCTCTACGCGACGCGATCTCAAATTGGGACCACCGAACCATGTCTCTATTTCTGCTTTAAGCAGTTCGAACACACACCTCCTAAGTGGTACACTCTTTGGATGAAACCTGTTGATGAAACCCTAGACGACGATGAGATTATTGATGATTATTCTTTGGTTCCAATACCTTCTTCTTCCAATCCTAGTCATGAACCATACTATAACATGGTTGCGGTTGGTTCCGAAATCTACGTAATCGGTAGACCATACGACTCTCCGCCGTCTTCAGCTGTTCGTATTCTTGATTGTCGGAGTCACACTTGGCGTGATGGCCCCAGCATGTTGGTGGCTCGAGCGGATGCCTATGCAGTTTATCTTGATGAAAAAATATATGTAATGGGAGGTTGCGGGAAAGAAGATATTTGGATGGAAGTATTTGATATCAAGACTCGGGCTTGGAGACCCTTGCCGAGCCCAGGAGCTTCCAAGTTCCGTGACAACTGGTTTATGACCAATGTGTTGGACGGAAGGATTTATTCCCTCTGTCTGCTGGAGGACTATGCTTATGACCCGAGAAAAGGTACGTGGGAAGTTGTGGAAACACACTCGTGCTACGGACATATAGACATCTGGTGTGTGATAGAGAACGTAAAGTATTGTTTTACAAACTCTGGTTTTTGCATGTGGTATGACTCTATGAGTAAAGAGTGGATAGAGGTAAAGGGTTTGGAATTCTTACGTACACATCGTACTTGCGGATTAGCACCGGGGTGTGTGGCTGAATTACTTAACTATGGTGGGAAGCTTTTCGTTGTGTGGGTTCCCAGGTATGAGCAATATAATAGAAAGCCAAAAAGAAGAGTATGGTGCGCGACAATCTTGTTAGAGAAGCGCCATGGAAATGAGGTTTGGGGTAAGGTAGACTGGACTAATACTGTGTATACCTTCCGCAAGCCCTACAATTTCTTGAGTTGTGTTGCCATTTCCATATGATGATTCGTGAAAACCCAATATTGTTAGAAGAGTTATTTATTTCTTTTGTTTGAACGTAAGGTTTTCTTTTTTGGAAGATACTAAGTTCATCCTAGGCTGATTAAAACTATAATGGTTTTGCTTGATGAAAAAACGAAGCAATCTGAAAATTCAAATCAAAGACATGAGAGATTAACAAAACAAAACACGACATTATTGAAGACATTCTTAAGTTACATAATTAGGATCTTCAATATATAATGTGCAGATTAACAAAACAAATTCCTTACATTCTTGAAAGCTTCCAAGACATGAGAAATTAGGGAAAGAACAAAAAAATGAGAGAGAGAAGGTGAGGCTGCGTTTAATCAAGAGTATCAGCTGGGTTCAAATGTTATGTGCAAGATCCTAATTATGTGACTTACATGGTCTAAATGTNTTAAATTTTTCTCTCTTTTTTTTTTTTTTTTTTTTGTCATATAATGCATTTTTTTTTATGTTACTTCCAAAGTTAAAAAAAATGCTAAAAGTAAATCATGAAAATTATATTTTAAAACATTAGAGACCAAGCTAGAAAGTGAATGATCCGGAAGGGAAAAAGATGTAGGAGCCACTAAGGGTGGACAAAGTAAGTTTTAAATCAAGTCCAAGTTATTAGGATCAAGAAATATGTGATCAAAATGAACTCAATTAAAATTTGGGTCAAGTTTCGTAAGTTCTAAGTCAAGTTTCAGTTAATTGGATCTTAAATAGTTTGACCCAAAAAAACTTAAATCCAATTTTGTTTGGGTTGTTTAAGTTTGAAAGCTTAAACTTGTGATGGTGAAAGAATTGCCTCAAAGACTAAGTTTTGGTCTAAGTTTTTTTTTCGTCTAAGACTACGGTTTGGAGACTTTATAATGAAAAGATAGTTAAGATTTCTAATTTTATATTAGAAAATAACTTATGTACGACTAATGATATGTAGTAAATTAAAGCTTAAACTTGGGTTTGGGTCACGCCTCAAAGACTACGATTCTTTCACCATCACAAGTTTAAGACGTCGATTATGATATGTAGTAAATTAAATAATGTATCTTTATATACAATTGTGAGGGACATTGTCTTATTTGGCGATCTTTGAATACTTCTAGCATTTTTTCCTTTATTTTTTCATTTTTTGTTATGATATTCTTTTAATTTGATTGGTTATATATTATTCAATGTCATCAAAAGCACGTTTTGATTTCTCTACTAAATATTTACGAAAAAACTCATTAAATCTAACTCTATATTATTTTACAAAAGCCGGACTACTTTGAAAACCCTAAATTGAGATCTTTATATTCAACTTTTACTCTTTACTCTTTTAGATCAAATAACTTATGTGTTCTAATGATTTATGTGTATCTACACTTCTTTTAATTTAAGTTTATATGTGTCTTTGTACTTATATTTTCTCTTCGATTTCTGTAGGTAAATCTTTAGTCATTGATGTTGAAGTTTTTTTATTCTCTAACATGCTCAGGGACATCAAATGCCTCATGGAACACATTTTGGTTTTAGATATTAATACAAAGAGAAGTATATAACATAATCACGATTGTGTCATCGTCGAATTTCATATAGTGTATAGTGTTAAAAAGTATAGTTCCGTGTTATTAGCGTTAGGAACTTAGAAATCTACTTGATAAAGCACATGCTCCTATTGATTAATAAAACTTTTGCGTAACTTGTGATGATTATAATTCAACGGAGAATCATGGATTCTTTCGAAATTGATTGTTGGTATCCAATACATATGCACTACTAAATAAAACATATGAAAAATAATCAAGTTCATAATATTAAGTTTGAAAACTAAACCAAGACTATGCATCTTCAGCGACCATAAAAGTTTTAGGTTTTATATAACACTACACCCCTAAAATATTAAGATCTTTGGCTTAATCTAACAAAATCCTATAAAAATCTTCTATCTATTTATAAATTTTCTTTTAATTTTTTTCGGATTATCACCATTTGATCAAGTTTCAAGCTTTGATGTAGACGAACCAAATACAACAACAAATGAGATTTGTATTTGGTCTTTCTTATCCGTTGTAGATAGTGACACTTAGTATATAAAATGATGTAGTATTTGGTCTTGGCAAGTAGATTAAAGTTTTGGGTGCAGTTCATATGTCAAGTATCATGACATGAATCAGTAAGAATTTATAAAGCCGAGTAATTGAAGCTTTGTGTGAAGTTTATTTTTGTTTTTTGCCAAATTTTTTTGGGGTTTACGTAAACTTAATAACAAAATTGTTTATATATAGTTTTTTCTTTTGATGCAAGTGGTGATATGAGGTCTATTTTCTTGGAACACAAACTATATTTTTCATTCACTTAAATCTCTATTAATATATTTTGTGATTAAAAATATAGTCGAGTGATAGTCAAGTGATATAATTCGAATGAAGTTATATAGTCGAGTATTTTTTTGTTTTTTTTTTGTTTTTAGGTGATATTAGGTGCCTTTTCAGTTTGCGATACTAAAAATTGGCAGTCTATTTGATTGAAAACTATTTCTTAAGAATAAAGTTTTTGTATTTATATTTTAGAGAATTATATTGGTTTTATTTGAATTGAAGTGTTATATTGTATTACCAAGATAAATAAATTTATTTTATCTGGTTTTATGATAATGATTTCTAAAATAATGTTGTGGTCCAAACCGCTATCAATGTGTGGTTGATAAAAAAAAAATGATTTCTAAAATAATTTTACTCGCACCTTAGTGCGGGAATCACCTAATTTTTTACATATACAAGAAGAATAACTACTTAAAAGTCTAAAATACTTATTTTGGTTTAGGTAATTTTAGATTCATGTTTGCTAGCTAGTAGTAGGTTAAGTAATATAATATTTATTTTTTTTATGTAAATAGTTTGGGTTTTATTTGGGTTATTTAGTTATCCAATGACCGATCCAATAACTGAAACCCAAATTACTATAAAGTATTTTTCTTAAATGGGTTTTTACACAAACCCGTAATCTAATTAATCGATGTTTTTTCAAGTAGGGTCAGGTCAAATCAAGCCAAGTTGCATGAATTGTCCACCCCTCCGAGCCACAGTCTAAAATCAAAATGCTTCCTCTCTTGAAATATTCAATGTGATTTGTTTTTATGGTTTGTGCTAAATTATATTTATGCATGTGTCAATTGCTCAAAATTAAGAAAAATTCTTATTGATATTTAGTTAATTTCTTTTTTGTTTAGTAAAAAAATAAATAATTATAATCTAACATCAAGGTATAATATCTTTTTATAAAATATCTTTTTATAATTTGCCATTTTGTTACTTTCCATTTTTTCAAATGGTAACAAAAAAATTATTTTTTTGAATAATTTCCTTAATTTGTGAAGTATTCTATTTTTTTTGTTTTGATGTAGACTATTTTTTTTACTTGAAATTCTTCCTTTTTTAAAAAAAGAAATACAAATATTTCGTGATATGAATTTTTATATTCTCTAAACGCTCACTTATCACATCATTATTGGTTGTTTTTTTTTTGTGATTCCCTTAATTTATAAAGGATTGTATTTTATTTAACGCCTTAGAATTTTTTTAAGTGAAATTATCCTTTTTCAGAAAACACAAATATATTGTTATTCGAATTTCCATTTTCTCCTAAGGCTTACGGCTTGGTAGATTATAGATCAAATCATATAAATTATAGAGGGAGTCTACCCATCGCTTAGTTTCACTCCAATTTTTGCCGACCATGAACTCAAAAGAAACACAAAAAGAGAAGACGGAGGAATTGTCGTTTTTGTCACTCCCAAACGAAATCACAGAGAATTGCCTTGCCCGTATCTCTAAATGGGTATACCCAAACCTCTCTCTCGTCTCTAAGAAATTCCTCTCTATCCTCTCTTCTTCCGAGCTCTACGCGACGCGATCTCAAATTGGAACCACCGAACCATGTCTCTATTTCTGCTTAAACCATTCCAAACACCAACCTCCTAAGTGGTACACTCTTTGGATGAAACCTGTTGATGAAACCCTAGACGACGATGAGATTATTGATGATTATTCTTTGGTTCCAATACCTTCTTCTTCCAATCCTAGTCATGAACCATACTATAACATGGTTGCGGTTGGTTCCGAAATCTACGTAATCGGTAGACCATACGACTCTCCGCCGTCTTCAGCTGTTCGTATTCTTGATTGTCGGAGTCACACTTGGCGTGATGTCCCCAACATGTTGGTGGCTCGAGCAGGTGCCGTTGGGGTTTATCTTGATGAAAAAATATATGTAATGGGAGGTTGCGGGAAAGAAGATATTTGGATGGAAGTATTTGACATCAAGACTCAGGATTGGAGACCCTTGCCGAGCCCTGGAGCTGCCAAGTTCCGTGACAACTGGTTTTTAACTAATGTGTTGGAGGGAAGGATTTATTCAATCTGTCAGATGGAGGACTATGCTTATGACCTGAGAGAAGGTACGTGGGAAGTTGTGGAATCCCACCCGTGCTACGGACATATAGAGCACTGGTGTGTAATTGAGAATGTAAGGTATTGTTATACACACTCTGGTTATTGCATGTGGTATGACTCTATGAGTAAAGAGTGGATAGAGGTAAAGGGTTCTGACTTGGAAGTATTACGTACCCATCGTACATGCGGATTAGCATGGGGATGTGTGGCTGAATTACTTAACTATGGTGGGAAGCTTTTAGTTGTGTGGGTTCCCAGGTATGAGGAAGATAATGCAAAGAAGCTAAAAAGAGGAATATGGTGCGCGACAATCGTGTTAGAGAAGCGCCATGGAAGTGAGGTTTGGGGTAAGGTAGACTGGGTTAATATTGTGCTTACCGTCCACAAGTCCTATGATTTCTTGAGTTGTGTAGCCATTTCCATATGATGATTCTTAAGCCGTGGTGAAATACTGGAAGAGTCGTAGTTATTTCCAAGCCGGATTTTACTTGGGATGAAGACCAATTGTCCGATCTTTTCCTTCCTCCTGATATTGATCGGATTCGGAAACTCATGCCAGGACCATATAGAGATAGATTCATATGGGCTCACACCAGGAATGGCTCGTACTCTGTTAAAAATGCTCACTGGTTACTGTCGAGATCCTTATTGTTATGATTGGGATGTTTTTTTTTTTCATATGGCTTTGTTATCCCTGGATTGGATTTTGTTTTGGTTTTTTCAAACGTCTATAAAAAAAAACGAAATATTATACTTCGATATGTACCATTCATTGTATTACCCGTACATATTTATAACGTTTGTTTTATTTTTCAAATATTTTTGAATTTCCCTGTAATAAGACTTGTGGCTTTAATTAGAAAACTTATTTCGCCAATTTAAGTTTTTGGATATTTATTTCTTGTACTGACCATTGTAATCCTATCCTATATACAGTTATATTCAAATTAACTCTCTTAGGAAATAAATATATAGGATATCTTTTCATTATAAACAAAGAATATCCTAGGATCTGAAATTATACTGACTTCTCGTTTAGTATCATATCATCCCTTTATGTTTAGGTTCGTATCTTTATGTGATCACAGAGAAAAGGAACACCTCTTACCTAGGTAACCACATATATATATATATATACATATAAACATGTGGGAATTGCTATTTATAGAATGCAATTTGATTTTTATTGTAAATCTAGACCCCATCACGTTTTTATTGCAAATCTAGAC
>OVAF01002173.1:0-17086 GCA_900406245.1 Odontarrhena argentea | reverse complement strand
GTAATTTTTTTTTTTTTTTTTTTTTTTTTTTTTTTTCCAAGCTTGCTTTATGCATGCTATAGTCTAGAGGTTTTGGCAAATGTATAAAATATTTGATCGGTTATGTCTTGTTTTTTACATAAGCGGTGATATATCTGGACATCGTACCTTAAGGCGTATATTCTCAGGTGTCGTAAACACGCAGGTACGAGTTTAACATTATTATTATGTCTTGACTCTTGATCATGGGTGATATATATCATTGGTTTAAGGCTAGAAAAATGTTGTTCTTTTCAACTTGTAGGGTTTGCAAAGCACGCTTCCTCGCACTTGTACAAGCCATCTTGATCCAACTTTGGTATGTCTTGTGTCTATGCTCATTATAATTAGCTAAATAATCTCTCATTTATCAACAGGTCTTGGGCTCATTGCCAAGCAGAGAGACAAGATCTTTGGTTACACCCTCAAACGCGTAAGGTGAGAAGATTAAAAGAACACCCTTTTATTATTAATAATGAATCTTCATTCTGATATTGTTTCGGATACATTTCTATTTCGATCCCAAAGCCTTTTACACTGCACTAACAAAAACTTAATGTTTCTGATTTGTTGGAATAAAAAACGAAAAAATCAGGGTGCTGCTATACAAATTGGAAATTGGTATTTCGAAAGAAAGTCAAGAGCATAAACTGTGATCGATGATGTCAACAAAAATCGTCATTAGGAAATGCTTATTGTACCTTTATATTCACATCACATATAGTTGAGGTTTTTTACTACAAAGGCAGAGAGCTAGGAATATACATGTATTTGTATCTTCCTTTATTCAGCCAACGTAACTAATCAATAAATAAAACCAAGTGTTTTGATCTTTAATTTATTTAAGCATAAACCTAATTAATAATGCCTCAGAAAATAGATCACATGTAATTGTCTCCATTTTATTCAGCAAACAAACTAATAAATAAAACAATTTAGCAATATTTTTGTATTAAGCTGGGTTCGAATCTAGACGGTCCTTATCAAATATGTGACCC
This sequence comes from Odontarrhena argentea, assembly GCA_900406245.1. Classification (NCBI taxonomy): domain Eukaryota; kingdom Viridiplantae; phylum Streptophyta; class Magnoliopsida; order Brassicales; family Brassicaceae; genus Odontarrhena; species Odontarrhena argentea. Next base: position 16,070 of record OVAF01002173.1, on the reverse strand, counting down.
AATTTTGCTCTTTTGTTTTTGGGTGTAAACCATGCAATTAAAACATTTTTAAGTTTTCTCTCCCATTTTTTTTACGCACAATAGACCTTTTATGTAGTGATAAATTTTTATAGTCAAAGAGTTTTTTTTTTTGGAGGGTGCAAAACCTCTAAAAATGTCTAATATTAATCTGCATTATATATAACTAGTGTCAACGCATTAACGAATATTCGAATGTCGCTGTTTAAAGTAACTACAATGTTTATCTTCGACGTTAAATATAAGATATAAAAGAGAGCAAATCATAGGAGAGACCAATAGAAGCAAAGATTCCACGACATTCTCTATTGTTTCTCCATTTCTTTACGCACAATAAATCTTTTCCATTGCTAACAAGTCTTGACAAGTTGTTTAATGTTTAATTAAACCTTACATAAACATACGCCAATAAAAACTTAACATAATCATTGGTTTAATGTAGCCCCAATTATTTGCTTCACATGCATTCTTGGCTCTTTCGTTCCACTAAACCTTATTATAATGCAAAATGCATATTTTTATCATGATATTAAAATTCTCAAATATATTAATTAATCTTTTGGTCGGTAATTAATAATACTTCATTTACCACACATACAAATAGAATATACCTTTAATTTTTTTTTTTTTTTTTTGAGCAAATTGATCTCTAAGTTTTATTTTCTGCGAAAATATTGTAAATATATTGTTGTAATTATTTAACAACTATTTTTTGTAAACCATTTTTTTTTCTTTTGATAAACTTTTTGAAAAAAAGTTACATCGTCTTAAAATTTAAAGTTAAAGAAACATATTACTTTTTTACTTACCGGTCGGGCTATTGCGTTAGGTTATTTCTAAGAAAGTAAAAGTGGTGCTTTTGGATTGGAATCTTAAAAACTCTTTTGGTTATAAAGTAAAACAATTGACTTAAAGATAATATAATGAAAAACCATCCCATCACTTCATGTTTATTAAGGTCAAATCCTCTCGAGCTATCACGAATTTTCTACGGCGAAAGAATATTCCGACGCCGGCCAAAGTCAATGGGGACAATTCCAATTTTCTGATAGGAGTCTCATTTAAAAACACATGCAAAGAAAGAAGACTTAACTGTCGTAAAAACAAAAAGAAAACAATTATTACATTGGCCAGAAAATTATTGTATTTGGTTCCTAATATCCTGAAAAAATCGATATTGAGTCTAATTAAACCGAATCAAATATTTGAATATCTAGGTCTAATGTGATCATTCATAATTTAATTATATTTATTTCCGATTAAACTCGATCGGTCCTTTAGAAAAAAATAAAAAGTGTCCCTTCTAATTTTTAGTTGAGGTAATTTACACTTTAATTTGTTTATTAATTTTTCTGATTTTAATTTAATGTTTTCTTTTGTCTTTTAATTCATTACAGGTCTGAAAAATTGTGAAGGATGTGACTTTGGATCACAATTCGTTCACGGAAACAGACATAAACTGATTTATTACGTTCATCATTGTTCTTCAACAACATTATAATGGCGAAAACACAGACCTCTCAATCATCAAGAATAATACTATTTACATAATAAATCTTTACAACAAAAACAAAAAAAACTGTATGAATCCGAAACGTTTGCAAAAGAAAGAAGAATATTTGACGTATAAAACACACTTACAAAAAGATAAAAAATACAAAAGACAGCTCAATTCTTCTTTTTTCTTTTTTTTTAACCATGAATATACACAAACATATAAAAAGATCCACTGTACGTATTTTTATGTATGTATTTGTATACCATTCTTGTTCTCTACAATCTGTTAGAATTTAGAAAATAGAAAAAGAAAGCTAAAGAGACTGACCAAAAGTGACGGCCATTCTCTGGAGATCCTTGGAGAACACGTCACCGTTTTCATTTGTGCCCTCGTTTTGGCTTTGGTTCCAAGGATCTGTCATGTTTGAAACATTGGCTAAGTAATCTGTCTCTGATTTGATGTAGATTGGTTGAGAGTTCTGATTCTGTACAGTACTAGTCCCATTGTAGAAAGGTGTGTTCATATACTCTGACCATTTGATTTCTTCGAAGCTGTGATTCGGTTTGACTAGTTGAGAAGACGAAGACGAAGAGTTTGGGATTGACCATGAGAATCCGCCATTGTCGAAGATATTCGCTGTGTTGTTTGTTTGATACTCCCAATTTGGTGCAGGTGCTTTCACATGATCTCCTCCGGAGATTGTGCTTGAGCTATTGTCTTGAGGAAGACTTATTGAGGGTTTTACGCAAACCGGTGTCTGGAAGACCGTACCAACGGGACTAAACTGCGTAGGAATCATCGAGCAGAGTGGAGAATCGGTTGCTGTAACCGAGAGTCCGAGATTGGAGTTGAAGTTAAGCTTCTGGAAGCCGAAGTAATCGGAGAAATCAGACGGTCTTTCGATGAAGAAGTCTTGATTAGTTGCGGATGAGGAAGTAGGAGACTTGTGATCGTTGCTGCTTCTTTTGTTGTTGCTTGTTGTTGTTGGTTTGTCTTTCTCACTAAAGCTCTCAACTTCAGTGATGGGTTTGTGTGTGTTTGGATCAATGCCTCTTTGTTTAAGCTTCTTCTTGATACTTGAGTTCCATAGATTCTTGATCTCGTTGTCCGTTCTTCCCGGTAGCCTCGCCGCAATCTGTGACCATCTGATTCAAAAATAGAGCCAAAAAACAGAATGATCCTCTGTTAAAACAGAACACAGCCAAAAACAGAGGAAATAAGCTCAAGATCCTCTGTTCTAAAACAGAGGAAGACTCTATTTTTCCATGATAGCATTTTATTGTTAACCTGTTTCCGAGAACAGCGTGAAGCTCGACGATGAGATTCTCTTCCTCAGGAGAGAAAGCTCCTCTCTTTAAATCAGGTCTCAAGTAATTGATCCATCTCAATCTACAACTCTTCCCACATCTCTGCAGACCTGTAGTAGAGACTCAGCTTTATGATTACAAAACTTAAACTTTTCCGATGAATTAAAGGAAGAAATGTTTACCAGCAAGTTTAGGAACAGAACTCCAGCAACCATGACCATGATTAGTAATATGATTGAGAAGCTTCTCATCTTCTTCAGGAGACCAAAGACCTTTTCTCAGCTTCTGTTTGTAGCAGCAAGAATGTCTCCCCATTTAGTTTGATCAAAAGCTGCAATGCTGTGCAAAAAGAGAAGAAGAAAGGTCTGGGGTTTTTACAAACTTGTAAAGCAGAGAGAATGTATAAAGAAACTTTTGAAGATGAATGGAATCTGAGAAAATTGAAGTAACAGATCTGTGTGAGAGAGAGAGAGTATTAATAGGACGAAGAAAAGTCGCTTTCTTATACAAGTGTTGGTTGAATTTTATGCACTCTTCTCTCAAAGATAAAAGTGACAAAAAAGTATGTATATTTTTTTATTAATCTTTATAGAAAACAATATGATTGGTCCACGTAGGATTTGGTTTTACACCAATGGGAAAAGAGTTATGGTGAAGAATTGGAGTTTTTGACATTTTACATCATACAATCGTCATCTCAAAATGGACCCATTTGAATTCAATTGTAACAATTAAAGTATGATCGACATTGATTTCAATCAATCGAACACAAATTATTTTGTTTTAGAGTTTAAAAAAAAAAGAGAGTTTATGATTAGTGTGAGTCTAATTAAGTAAGTAGTGGAGACATGCTCATTCATGTTTTGCCTGTCCTTACGAACCGGCGTGACCTCGGCACCTCTTCGATCTAGAGTTTTTATTTAGGAATTTTAGTTTCATGTAAGTTCGTGGTTTACAAAAATATTTTTGGTAGAAATATGTATTGATCTAGAGTCTAAACTTGAAAAAGAAATGCTAAGTTCTAGGTCAATATATATGTTTGTAGAAGATTTCATGTGTTTAGAAAAAGTATTTACACATATAAATGACTATTTAAAACTAAGAATTAAATGTACTTTTTGGAGAGTAATTTTCAATAAGGATGACTAATTTAAAAGTGACTTTAAATATCTTGAGGAAAAAAAATTATACTAATGACCATTATTTAGTACCATGTATGTACCTCAGAGTTTGTGTTAGTATCGTCATTGTGTTAGCGTTTGATTCAAATTCAGCTTAATGCATATTTTAAATTGTTGAAATCCTAGTCGACATTTTTTTCTGGTATNTTGATCTAGAGTCTAAACTTGAAAAAGAAATGCTAAGTTCTAGGTCAATATATATGTTGTAGAAGATTTCATGTGTTTAGAAAAAGTATTTACACATGTAAATGACTATTTAAAACTAAGAATTAAATGTGCTTTTTGGAGAGTAATTTTCAATAAGGATGACTAATTTAAAAGCGACTTTAAATATCTTGAGGAAAAAAAAATTATACTAATGACCATTATTTAGTACCATGTATGTACCTCAGAGTTTGTGTTAGCGTTTGATTCAAATTCAGCTTAATGCATATTTTAAATTGTTGAAATCCTAGTCGACATTTTTTTCCGGTAGNCTGGTATTTAATTAGGTGTGAGAAAAGTGTAGAATTTACTAAATTGTAATAAATGGAAATATGTGAATTTCACATTAGAAGATAGCATGAATGTTACAAAAATGTATCAAAGTCGCCCAAAGACGAGGATGATGTCCTAACATGTTTTTTGTATGTGACAAGGATATTATTGCACTCTTTGAGTGATGAAATAAGAAAAACAAAATTAAACCTATTTATCCGAATATCTATGTCCATACAAACTCATTGTAATGTTTAAGATGTGTGATATTATTGAAAAGTGACTCTCAATGAAAATATCACTTTAATTTTTTTTCAACCTAAAATTTTCAATGAGTCGGCGAACAAGGACGGATCGACCAAAATTTTACTAGATTAGTAAAAGTGTTAATTAAAAATTAAAAATCGAAAATACAAGTGAGAATGGAACAATTCATAAAACACATAAGAATAAATGGTTGTGTTAGATNAGATGTGTGATATTATTGAAAAGTGACTCTCAATGAAAATATCACTTTAATTTTTTTTTCAACCTAAAATTTTCAATGAGTCGGCGAACAAGGATGGACCAAAATTTTACTAGATTAGTAAAAGTGTTAATTAAAAATTAAAAATTGAAAATACAAGTGAGAATGGAACAATTCATAAAACACATAAGAATAGATGGTTGTGTTAGACTAACAATGTGGACAAAGAAGAGTTGTTTGTTGTCGTCATGAAAGACTTGTGCAAGGAATTAAAAGCAAATGCTAAAAGAGGACTAAATCTTTGTGAAGATTAACGCATCAATTAAAGGAAATAATGGGAAAGTTTCAACACCAGCAAGAAATTGTCATCATTGGTTAATATTTCCAGAATTGATTAATTTGAATTAAATGGCTACATAACGGAATTTAGTAATTTTGCTTTAAACACATGGTTTCTTTTGCAGATGAATGAGAATAATTAAGTGTCTCTTTTGTTTGCTTTATACATTTTTAATTTTTTAAAAAATTGACTCACTTCTTCTCTTTGGCATTTTTCTACAACTTTTCTTTTGCCATAAAATTAGTGATAATAGAGAGGGTATATTCTTTGTCCATTCACTTAAAACTTTCCTTAGAAAATATTCACATGTTGAACTTTTGTAGTTTTCTTACGTTATCTAGAGACGGCCTCTCGTTACACTCTTTACCGCTTATCTATTTGTTTACTGGGACCCAAAACTTTATAAATATCGTAGAACAAAGATTAGACGTCTTCATTACAATTTAGCTAATAGATTTAGCTTTAATTTTATGTAGTTTAATTGTATTATCTATCTTCCTTGTTTTTCATCTTTTGTTACTAGTATTATGGTATAGTGTATGTACAGATATTTATCTTCTTATCACTTGATCACCACTATTATGGTATTATTGGGACTCAAATGTTAAAAATACTAGATATACTTACGGTCATATAGTGACGGCTCAAGCACAAACCGCTAAATAACAAATCAACGTCTGCTTTAGCTAATCTTATGTAGTTAAATTAATTGTTTATCTTGTTGATTTAGAATACATATATCTACTAGTATGATACAATATATGTATATAATGTTTCTATCTATAATACATATTTTGGTTCGTCTTTTATCACTTAGCCATTATCATAGAATTTTTTAAAAAATCATTCCGTGTTCTTCTAGGATCCATCTTTTTAAACTAATTATATTAAAGGCCAATTTTTATTTATTAGATACCATATCTTCAAATTAATGTTTGATAAACATGTTTAACCATAAAATTTAATAACAAAATTCAAAACAATAGGAATTTTCCCAAATATTTATCTATATTCCAATACAGTATATTTTTTGAAGCCTTTTGTTCAATGTCATTGTTCATGCAGGAACATAAATAAGAAGACTCCATAATTAATACTTTTTTGATAAAATAACAAAACCGACATGAAATGTCTCATAATCAAACACAATTAAAATAATGGACTAGTTGATTTTTTTTTGTAGAGTATCTCGAAACCAAAGCTGTCAAAAGATACTTGGGATTATAAAATTCACCAAATGATATCGATTAATAAAATATGGAAAGACTTTTGTAATCGCAGCCAGTTCCTTTTTAATCATACTCAATAAACTAATACCAATCAACACGTTCATGGAGTATATCATGGAATAAAAATACATTGTATACTAACTTTGAACTATATAATATTTGTATACCCCTAAAAAATGGAACATATTCGATTAGGATCATGCATGATTGAGACCCATCATTTGATCATCAATTCATCATCATCATCATCATCATGATTATAAGCCAATCATGCATATATCCGCCGCAGCCCTTCCATTATATGCAAAACCATATCTGATTTTCAGATTTTTAGGCGTTGATTTTTGATTTGAGTAGGAGGAGCATGAATCTATAGAATTTACAAGTGTTACTAATCTCTTCCTTTTGAAAGAATTAGTAACCTTGACGCAACCTATGTCCTATAGTCATATATGTTCAAATTGAACTTAATTAATTATCATATTTTTTTGTGGATTTTTCTATATGCATATATATGTATAAGAATTTGAATTGGGTTCCTAAAATTTTAATAACCTTAATTTATATTCAAATTTTTATGATGTCATTCTAAAGTTATTAAATATTGTGGTATTTTTTGGGAATTCTTGAATTTTTGTGGTAATTTAAGAAAACGAACATGAAAGGGTCTATGCATTTTTGAAAGAAAAAAATATGTATGTTTTATCATCCTTAAAATAATCCATTTACGGAAGAGTTTTACTTTCGAAAAGCTTATGAATATGTAATTTTATAGAATTTTGTTTTTGGTAGTGTCGCCTAGTGATATAGTACACTATATTTTAATTCGTAAATTATTATTTTTGAAAATTAAGTGGCTAGGGATATTTGAATCTAGTATTTGAGCATTATTTTTTATATATAGAAATATCGTACAAATTTTTATAGAAAAAAATAGTATTGTGTGTATTATTGTCAATTGTCATATTCGTTAAGCTAAGGTATAAGTTATTATATTTTATACAATGGTTGAAGGTATCTTTTCTACGTGTTATGATTATGATCATAGATGCATGTAAATATATATATGAATAAAAGCACTTTGAGCTACTCTTTTCTTATAATGGGTATACTAATACTTTTACCTTCTTCCATTAATTTATACCAAATTTTTTTTATCCTATCGTAAACATAAATTTTAACTAAAATAAGTAACACTGATATGTATACATAAATTAAATATATATATATATATATATATATATATATATATTAGTGTTTAGGCAAAAATTAACCGTTTGATTCGAGAAAGTTCTACGGAATTGAAAGCAGAAAAAGATATATGAGTGATCAACGATTTTCCATTATAATAGCTCTTTGCTTTGATTACAAGGAATTTATCTGTCTGATCATAAAAAAAGTAGGAGGTGACGAGGATTTAGGGTTAGGTCACGAGAACCCTCGGATCCCCCTTTTCTGTCTGTCTTTTTCCCTTTATATATCTTCAATCCCACCGTAATAGGAAATTATTATTATATATTCTATTGGAGCTTATCCGTTCTGAATATATAAAAGTGATAAAGATTATATAACTTCCTCATATCTCGGGAATATTATCTCCTATATATTTATATATATAGAATTTAGACCGTGGTAAAATTATGCCCAACAATTAGTTATTTCGGATAAAAAAGACATATACCACAATTTAATTAACAGTTTTGCATGGTCGATCTTCATGCACATGCATCGAAAAGAAGTAATATTATAGTAACCATTAAACATCAAAATACACGTACGACATGTACATATAAGTTTAACATATGAGCTCTTCTCTCAAGTCTCAACCCAAATTTCATGATTCGCTCTTCTTGTTAAACAGAAAAAAGGAATTAGCTAATTATCTTCACTGTAATTTCGGTTGGTTTTGCAATTCAAAAAAAAATTTCGGTTGGTTTTGGTTTTGCCCTAGGATGATTAACCTGTAAGTGGAGAAGTGAAAAACTGTTACATCAATACGGTCGTTGTCATGCCATTGTCACAACTCACGAGGCTTCGCCGACAAAATGAAATTAGAAAAAAAAAAAAAAAACATAAAAGGAGAAGAGGCTGTACAGTTAACACGTCTCTGATAATATAAAACAGTTTTTTTCCTTAAATCTAGACCCTATTATGTTTTTAGGGTTCCTATTTTTATTCGAAAATTCAAGAAAAGGAATATCAATTTAATGATTTGACGGCGCTTTTGGTTTCTATGTACGTTACTCGATTATATGACACGAACGTCTTTTTTTTTGGTCAGTCACGAACGTCTTCTGTAGAATAATAATACTTGAAAACTAAAAACAGAAAAGAAAAAGGAGTAAAAGAAAAAGAAAAAAAAGGCTTGTTTTTCANGAAAATTCAAGAAAAGGAATATCAATTTAATGATTTGACGGCGCTTTTGGTTTCTATGTACGTTACTCGATTATATGACACGAACGTCTTCTGTAGAATAATAATACTTGAAAACTAAAAACAGAAAAGAAAAAGGAGTAAAAGAAAAAGAAAAAAAAGGCTTGTTTTTCACATTCGAAATTTGTGTGATTACATTTGTATTTTAATATTTTTCTGGATTCTAGCTATCTTGAATAAATATTATGAGACCTAGCTACTGAGTTATATCTATACAGGTTTTTTTTTTAATTATGAAAGTGAGTTCTAATTCCATAAAAATATTTAGAGTTTATAAATTGATTACCCAGTACTATTAATACTATTATTTGTTAATCCCTGATAAAAATACGTAGTAATAATATAATGGTATAGTCGTTGAAAGATTTGACTTAAAAATTTATCATCCAGATTTAATATTTTTTTTTTTTTGGGTCGGAAAAATATTTTATAATTATGATTCTATACATAACTAGCTATTGTTGGAGTGTGTGTGTGTGTTTTTTTTTTTTTTGGTCACGCTATTGTTGGAGTTTTAAGTAGCAAGAAAACTCGGTTTATTGATAAGTCATAAGATTAATCTGGACTCAACTCAACATCTCATGGTTAAAAAAAAACAGAACAAGGCTTTAACCAGATTAAACTGCAATTTTGTTTGTAAAATATTAGGTGACTCTGACATGGCAATATCACGATAAAAGTGCAAAAACCTAATGATTTTTATTATTGTTAGCTCCAGCGTAAGTTAGAATACATGCATGACATCAACTTAATTTGTTGATTACTGTGTAGTCTGTACAATAGTTTTTCATAGCTAAAAGATTTAAAGCAAAATCTAGATTAACTATTAAAGGATATATATAGCCATCAACTATATTGACGAACGAAAAGATGCATCCACTAAAACTTTTGTGAAAGTGCACAATATTTAATCACATTCTACAACGATGTTGATAGAACTTAAATGTGCTTTTTTGTGTTTAACAAGAATTTTGTTAATTAGACAAGGAGAAAGGGACTAATTAGAAAAGTGTAGTACATTTAGATTAAGTGGATGAAGTCACACACAGAGAGAAAGAGAGGGAGGGTCCATTGAGAAGTGACCTTAATTGTATATCATCTTAATTGGCCCGTTTAGCATTAATCCCATCATCAAGGAAACATTAGCACATGCACTTGTACTAAGGCCCCTTTTCATTATCTTCTCTTATTTGCTTTTTCTTATACAAATATTATAATTTCTCCTAAAAATTTCACTTTTCACTAATAGAAAGCAATGGTTTCTAATAAATATGGAATGCAAAGACTATATACACAGGTAACAACATGGATTTATCATTAAAATATTCAAAAGCTTAATTAACATGTGAATTATTCAAAAATTCAATCTTAGATAAATCGATCCATATATGTAGTCCTGTTGAAAATTAAAGAGTTTTTGTACTTATCCAAATTTTACGTTTGATTTAGCTAGATATTTATCGGCTTTTTCCAATTGGTATCATTTAGGATAAATTTTTTTTTTGCCATTGATGATACTAGATTTTAAAAGTTTTCTTAGTTAATAGTGATTTTTTTTTTTTTTTAATATAATAGGATGTTAATACTATTTTTACTTATTGATTTGCCTCATCTACTTTTCCTAAAATGATCATTTGGTTTGTGTGTTTGTGATTTGTGTGGAAGAAAAAAGATTAGACTTAGAAAAGAAGGCAACTAATATCTTCAACTTTGATTAAAAGTGAGAAAATTAAAGAGGGTTCTGTATGGTTGATTTTGCTCTCTAATATGGCCCAAGCTAATTGGTTAGAAATTAGAGAAAAAGAAGACATAATCATAATAGATCATCTTGACATATTAGTGTGGCCAAAAGCAAAATGATGTCTAACTTTTCTTTTGCTTTGCTACATTAACAGTTTAACACCAATTTCTTCTCTTTCAAGTTTCAACTTAAACCTCTTTTACTTCATTTGTTTCAATATGAGCTCCACGTGTCTGTTTACAATTGCTTGAATATCAACTCATTGTTTTTTTTTTTTTTAATTAGTTTGAGCTGTCTACATTCATTAGAAGATATTAACTCTTAAACACTTTTTTGTTCTCCTCTTTCCACTAGAGCTTTCCAGTACTGAAGTCTTTAAATTCTTTGTTCATTATGTATTAGTCAGATTTAAATTTAATAATTAAGCTTTTAGGTTTGTAAAGGTTGCTTCAGGTTAACCTCCAAAATTTTAAGCGTTTACAGTATATTGTCAATTTAAAAATACTTCAAAGTCTACAAAACTTCACCGAAATCAAATGTTTTTGTAAATTTGTGTTAATTTCCATTAAAAAAAATTTAAAATCAATGGTCCAATAACCATAAAGGGCTTTCAGCGACCGTAGAATAAGGTCTCTAACTAATTGGGCCGTAAAGCCCATTATACCTGCATAACCAGAAGCCCAAGGTCATGCTTTATATACGAACCTTAAAAATAAATATTTTGGCGTGTAAGCAATCAATCCACAAGCAAATTTTTGTATAGATAAGTGGTATAATGACAATACATCAGTCCTTTAAGTGTGCTGTGTTTATGTCAGGACGATCCACAAAACTGATCAGAAGAAGACGCATGTTTTCTCTTAATGGGTCTCAAGCTATTGTTGTTGTTCTTGGTCGTAGTCTCATCTTTAGAACCAGCTAAATCTCTAGTCGAACCATCATCGTTCTTTTTCGCCTCTACAGTTGAAGAACCCGCAAAGAAACCACCACCAGAGACGCGTGGAATCGCCATTGCTACTGGTTGTTGCATCCCCGAGACTTGGAACTGTGGTCCATGGTTAACCGGAGGGCCACCACGGCTTAAATCTGGCAAGCCCATTGCATATGGCATTCCCATGCCCATTGCCATTGCGGCTGCTGCTGCTGCTGGGTAATGTCCCATACCCGGTGGGAACATAACTGGCGGCATGTAGTAACCAGAGGCCATTGACATTATCTGATGATGATTGTTTGGAGGTTTATTAGTTTGCGCGAATTTTTATTGGTTTTAGGGAGTAATGTAGAGTGTTGTTATTACCTGTACTTGAAGTTGGAGTGACTTGAGGTACTCGATTGCTTCATCTAGCATCGAAGCTTTGTCCACCTTCACAACCGTATAACGATTTCAAGTTTAGTAAAGCTTAACAACGAAAAGTCAAGAGACTTTAGGCTAATCTATAGCTCACAAAGGATCAATAAATGACTCTTCAGTTTTCTTGGTTATTTTTTTTTTTCAGAAACTAAAGGAGAAAAAAGCTGACCTTGTTGCAGTTTGGTATGAGTTCTTGAAGAGCACGCATTTTCTCGTTAATCCTATCACGCCTTCTCTGAAGAATGAAGACAGTAATTAAGTTGTCAAATAGAGCAGTCTTTGTTGGAACAAAAAAACCCCTTTTAGAAGCTTCACTCACTTACCCTTTCAGACAAATTATGTACTTCGGCTGAGCGGCTTCTCTTTGAACCAATGCCAGCTCGAGATGGAGCTGCTTCCTTTCTTCCATCTCCTGATTCTTCTTCAACATCCTGCTCGATAAATAAAATTAGAATACCAAAAAACAACCACGAAACATGATTTGAAATGTTTATCAAATGATATGAGTTTAAACTCACTTCACTGTGACACTCAGTGTCTTGAATTTCCGAATGCTTTCTCTTTAAAGAAAGCGAAGGACTTCCAGATGGACCATCGGGGCTATTACCCGAGCCAACTGAAGAACATACAACCGCCTTTTCACTCTCTTGGTCTTTTCTACCCGAGTCCTCTGAAATTAGGCAAGCCTTTAGGTTATCCTTAGGCATACCAGAAGCGACAGACTCGTTAAGAACCCTATCTTCAGAGTCTTTAGCTCCAAGAACTCTAGTCTGAAATACATTCGGCGGGCTTTGTGGTCTCTTCTCTTTAGTCCCCTGGGGGTTATTAGGCTTAGCCAAAGTTGCAGGACGCAAGAAATGCGAAAAGTTGATCAAACCAGGCTTGTTACTAGTGACTAAAGGTTGTTCCTGAGCCTGAATAAAATGATCCGGTTTGGCTTGTTGGTTAGCAGGATCTCTAGCTCTATCACTTCCATACACCGAATGAGACTGGAAACCGTTATACTGCGATGAAGAAGCAGCAGGAGCTGATTCATTCCCATTGTTTCTTCTCTGAAACAACGGAAAAACCGTTTGATTTATCGCTATATCGCCCTCTTGCTCGTTGACAGTGGTAACAGGAGACACATCATGTAAGAAATCAGAGCAATATCCATCAAGAGATTGATGATGATTCAACCATGGAACAAAGTCATCTTCTTGACTTAAACCAGTCATTAGAGATGGCACTGACATAGGAATCTCATCCACCGTACTCTTTGAGCTGTTTCCAACCTCTCTAGCTCTCGAAGAGCTTGCTTGATGAACAGATTCTGGTGGAGGAATGTTCCTTGATCTGCTTGATTGGCTTTGAGTTGAAATCTGACCATTCTCCCACACTAGCTCCATAATTTCATCAGCAGGTCTGTTTTAAAGAAAACAACAACAAAAACATGAAATTGATGAACTTGAAAGTAGAGATAGTGTAGAAGATAGACAAGTGAAAAGACTCACGGAAAAGAGTTGTTGTCTTGAGCAGCTTTGTTGAGCCTGAAGAGCTCAAACAGAGGCATGTTCTTGCAATTAATGACAGAAGCTTTCAAGAAGACCTGATCCTGAAAACAACAAGGGATCCACAAAATTGAATTATTAGACTAATAAATACTTCCAAAAATAGAGACTCTATCAACTTCGCAATGCCCCCATATTAGAAACTTCATTTCCCAAATTAGGAAAGTTAATCTAAAGTCTCTGTCAATATAAAACAGCAGAAAGAGAGATTCAATTAAACTAATACCAAAATGATTAGTCAAACTAATAGTTTAATCACACTGAAAGAACTACTCAACCAAACAAAAATCAAATCTTTCGTCTTTGTTCCTTAAATCATAACAGAAACCCACACAAAAAAAAAAAGTTTCCTCTGTTTTCTCTCAATCAAATCGAAATCGATCATCGTTACTGACCTGAGAAAAGGGGCACCAATCCAAATGCAGAGGAGTGGTGAATCGAGAACAGAGAAGAAGAAGAAGAAGACGGCAGAGAGAAGAGAAGAGAAGGAGACAAATCGACGCAGAAGACGGAGAGAGGGGACCAGATCGTCGTCGCACGCACTGTTAACAGAGGATTTTCACAGTCTCTGAGACGTTTTCCTCGAACATTCAACTTTTAGCGTCGCTCGAATCATTACCTCTACTACTATTATACTCTCTGTATTTTCTCCTTCTCCACTATTTTTTCCTCTCTTTCACAAGAATATTTAATTTTCACATATGTCTATATTTTATTTCAATATTCACGAAATGGTCCACATTTTAATTTCTAATTACAAAGACTAATCTATCGTTATTCTATCCCCACTTTTTTAAAAAAATATTTAATTTAACAATATATATTTTATTTTAATAATAATTATGGATTAACCGAGTTATTAATATCCAACTAATCTTCGAGATATATGTAATTGTCAAGTGATTTATTGTCTAAGTTTTCTAATGATCAGTCTACATTTTGCAATAATATTTTAAACAATTGCTGAACATTTTGTAATATAAATTGAATCTGAAAGAGATTAATCTATATAATATTTGGTTATCTAGACATAATTTACACACAAAAAGGGATTAATCTGTCACTTAAATTTGTGATTTTTAATATGACTGATGTTCACACGAATGTTTGATGTTAGTATGTTACCTAGAACTCTTTGAATAGTAAACACTTCAAACTTTTTTTGTTAATCATAAAAGCACTATATATGAGATAGTACATTAATGAAAAAAAATGATCATACTCAATTATGTCAAAATAATTGAGAAATAATTAAGAAATACTCAACCATAATCAAATATGAAAATGAGAAATATCAGTCAAACAGTTCTATCATATATAGTCATATTGAATATTGAATAATCTTTAGTCAGATTCAACGTTCTTGTGGTCCATTTGCATGGATTTTCCCCAAAACAAATGTAGAAAGTCTCTGTATGGTTGCAACTTGTAAGTTGTGAGTAATCAAGAAATTTGACCCCAAAAAAACTTATCTGGAGACAACTTAATATAATAAATCATTGTATTACATATACTAGTGGTTCAGCCTATACTAAAATATAATTAATGTATTTATTAGATGTACAGACGATATAAAATTGGTACGTGTATTTAGTGGTAATACAATCTTAACTTCCTAAGTTGATCATGATCATAATTGACCTTTAATAAGATATGGTTATTAAAAGAAAAATGGACCCTAGAGACAGGGTTATTACTTACTATTGAACCGAATTGAATCTCACCGATCTCTGCACATATCGGCTGTCTCTGTTACATGACACAGTCCTTTTGCATTATTACAATTAATTCATGGTGTGTCTATAAATAAATCGATTAAATACACATATGATAACAAATAGGAAAATATGATAATAGTAATAGTAGAATATGTTATCTTATCTTAAAGTGACATGGGCCTGTGGTACACTAAAGTCTTGTGATGTGTTATCATAAAGGAACACTGCCAAAAAAGAAAGCATCCCACACCAAGTGGGGTTGAGCAACCTCTTGTCTCTCTTTTATCTAATCTTATATAATTAAAGATTTGACTTTCTAATCATTACTACATATTTTTCTTAAGTTTTTGGTATACTAATCATCCTTAAGTCTGGGGACTCACTGATCAGCCAGTTCTATTAATATACAAGGACAGTACTACTTTTGCCAAGTATTTTTGATTTTTTTTGTAAGTAATGAAAACCAATCATTTGCTTATTAATAATTGAGATTTTGTTTAATCATGTGATGTGCTATACTTATTCCAAACTCTTATCTTATACTCTATCTCCCTTAATATTGGAATATCGCTAATGAGTTTTTTTTTTTCTTTCACTAAAAGAAGCATATGTAACATCTTTATCTGTTACTACATTAGCATCCTCTGGTCTGTTCTCGTTCTTTCTAGTTCCTGCAAGTAAATTACTAATATACTGACATATGGCTAGAAGTGTCAACTGGGCTTGTCCGCGTCCAACTGGGCTTGTCCGCGCGGACGCGG
>OVAF01002171.1:0-17095 GCA_900406245.1 Odontarrhena argentea | reverse complement strand
ATCGTCTTATCAATCGTCAAGTAGTTAATCAAATGATTTTTCATTGTTGTCTTTTTACTTATTACGTTTCTTCCGAGACATTGATTAACTTTATGGTTTTTAAGAATTTCTTTTCACACTATTTATTATACAACTTCAATAATAGTAAGAAATTATTCCCTCAATCCGTAAATGAAATAAAAAATTTAAACATACAAAATATATAATCATTTTTAAATACAATATATATAAATTTATTAATATCAAAATATATAATCATTTTTCAATTCAATATATATAAATTTATTAATATCACATTGAACCCGCGCATTTTAGTATTAATATCACATTGAACCTGCGATCTTAGTTTTATCAGTATTTGAGTTTCAGTTTTAATGTTTTATGGTTTATATTTTGGTAGTTTAGGGTTAAAAACATTTTTTTAGGGTTTAGAATTTTAGGGTTTAGGGTTTTAACCCTAAACCCTAGGCTCTAAACCCTAAGACCCTATGAATATAATCCATATAGAATCAATAACTTTTATACAGGTAATCATATTTGTATGTCAAGCACAAAATATAATACTTCAACGACCATACTCTATAGGGTATAATTAATTTTAATGTTTAGAACTATATGTTAATATATTAATTATGCATGATCACGTTTTGTATAGAGATGCATACCGTATATTTTTCCTCTGGGGTATATATCGACATGCTATAAACTTCATAATTGAGTTATATATATCCAGAATGTAACATTAATGTTTGGGTATATAGATCCAAATTAGGGTATAATGTTTTTGTTTAAAATAAAACCATTGTTAATATATGATGAATACAAACAATTTAATGGACTATTTATACCCAAATTCATATTTAGCCACATTTATTAATCACATATACCAATATTTTTCATTTATAATTAATTTAAGGTATCAAAATTTATAATTGATGGTTTAAACTTTGTAGGATTGTGGTTTAGTGTTTTATAAGTATTTGAGTTTCAGTTTTAATGTTTTATGGTTTATATTTTGGTAGTTTAGGGTTAAAAACATTTTTTTAGGGTTTCGAATTTTAGGGTTTAGGGTTTTAACCCTAAACCCTAGGCTCTAAACCCTAAGACCCTATGAATATAATCCATATAGAATCAATAACTTTTATACAGGTAATCATATTTGTATGTCAAGCACAAAATATAATACTTCAACGACCATACTCTATAGGGTATAATTAATTTTAATGTTTAGAACTATATGTTAATATATTAATTATGCATGATCACGTTTTGTAAAGAGATGCATACCGCATATTTTTCCTTTGGGGTATATATCGACATGCTATAAACTTCATAATTGAGTTATATATATCTAGACTGTAACATTAATGTTTGGGTATATAGATCCAAATTAGGGTATAGTGTTTTTGTTTAAAATAAAACCATTGTTAATATATGATGAATACAAACAATTTAATGGTCTATTTATACCCAAATTTATATTTAGCCATATTTATTAATCACATATACCAATATTCTTCATTTATAATTAATTTAAGGTACAACAATTTATAATTGATGGTTTAAACTTTGTAGGATTGTGGTTTAGTATTTTTTAAGTATTTGAATTTCAGTTTTAATGTTTTATGGTTTAAGATTAATTTCTTTTCAGACTATTTATTATACATCTTCAATAATTGTAAAAAAATACTCCATCAATCCGTAAATGAAATAAAAAATTTAAACATACAAAACATATAATCATCTTTTAAATTCAATATATATAAATTTATTAATATCACATTGAACCCGCGCATGGCGCGGGTAGTAACCTAGTACATAAAAATTTGGATATAAAACAAACATATATACACTGAAATAATGTAGACCATTGGATCAAAACAATCAATGGTTGATATAGACTTGCCACGTCATCGATCCGCGACATATGAACACATTTATTGTTAACCCTCAGATCAAAACAACATGAATGGCTACGATTCAACTAGAACTAACAGAAATCTTTAACATAAAAAAGAATTAACTTTTTATTAATCAAAAGGGTAAGAAGAAGAGATAAGAACTTGAAGAGTTTATCTCCGCCGTAGATAAGAAACCAAATCTTAAAGACAGAGGAGATCGGTTTTTACCGCCGTCGTTCATATGCCAACAGTCGGAGAACTCCGACATCCATATCCAGCGAAGAATCAACAGTCTTCCGACACCCAACCCTCCGAAGCAGAAGCAGCAGGGCCGTGGTCATCTCTCCGTCGTCAGATCCGAGAAAATTACAGAGCGAACGAAGGGAGGAGGCGAGAACTGTGGAGTTCTTAGGGTTTTGTGAAGCTTAAGGTCTTGATTTTGTATCATTTGGTTGTAGTTTAGTGTTGAATGTGCTGAGGAATCTCTTAATGCCAACCAAGATGTACAGTTAGCATTAGAGTTTTGCAAAGAAGATGTTATCTCTCTTGTTATTCACAAGCTACACATATTGGGATGGGAAGTAAGTGAGAACTTTCAATATGCAATGCTTCCTTTTTGTGTGTTAATAGAGACCATCATGAACCCTTTGAGTAATGTTGCAGGCAAGAAAAGATTTACTCCATTGCTGGTCTATCTTGTTGAAGCAAAAACTTGCTGTGTGGAATCCTTTGGCCACAAAAAACACGTAAGCTCGATCCAAATTCAAGTTTGTTTTAATAGTGGATCTTCAAGTTGAATATTCTCACTGCTTTACTTACAAGTACCTTAAGGACATGTTATAACCTCTGACTCTAATCGTTATCGAATTGTTTCAGAGTGGTACCTACTCTGATAATGAGAAGATGGAGAAGGTCAAGTATGTACTCTCCGCACTCACCAACTCCGGCATAAAAGTCGTTGTCGTTGCTGTTGATCTCGTTGTCGATTACTCTCAGTGTGTTGGTGAGTTTGTATTCACCCTCTACTGGTTCTTTTTAACAAGAAGACATATAGGCAGTAATTTTTGTGTTTGGCATGACTTATCTACCGTTTAATATTAAGTAATTTTTTTTTCTTGGTTAGGAAGACATAGGCTTTAATGAATCAATTGGTTTTGTAATGAGGATCAAAGGTATTGTATTACTCATCTGCATATATGAACTCTGTAGTTTATTATTTCCTGCTTTTGTTGTTTTAGATTACAGATTGGTGAAGTTGGTGAGAGAGACCATGAAACATAGATCACTTTACCATCCAAAAGTCACTCTGGTTTAACGAGGTCAGTGAATCTCTTGGGGCTTTGACATAATTGGCATTTATAGAAAGGTTATAGTTACACTGAAGTTGGCAATTTACCAAAGCTCATAATTTTCATCTTCCATACTTGGTGTTTCTTGCTTTTTTTACAGGTGGTGTTGACTTCAACATGGCTGGCTCATCTATGCAACAATGTTCCTAGAGGTATTCCGCAACCAACTCCGGTTCCAAATGCCCCGGAAGGACAGCAAGGTGAGGAAGCTGATGATGAGGACAATGATCTGAAGAAGGAAGTCAAGACAACACCAATGGGTTTGGAGCCTATTGATAGCACCTCCTTTAGACCGTAACCTCCTTTTGTTTCACTTAAGTTATTTTGTTCTAGTTTTAAGCTGATCCAACAGCTTTTGGTATGTTTTGATGTGTTCTTGGACAATTTTAACACATCAAATGGGGGTATGCATGAGTGATCGGTTTCTATTATTCTTTTCTTTGTTTGGTCACCAGGTTTCTTATTAAAATTATTTTGGACAATTATAATACAAAATAATTTGTTTAAATATTTTTTTTTTGTATTTCTTTTCTAAAATAGCTACGAATATTTTGTGTTATTATTAGTAGCGTAAGCCCACAAATTATTAGTAGCTATTATGTAGCAGATTTTATTACAGTGTATAATTTTGTGTTACAAGTTGTAGCAATTGTTACGGAAATTTCGTAACAACATTTGTATCTAATTACTCACGGATTTGGCGACTGTTTAATTGGTATCTAATTAGTCGCTATTATTCACATTTTGCAACAAAGTTGTGTTTGCTTCAAAATCATACTCAGAAGACAAAATTTGAAGCAAATTTGTAGCAGAAATAAATTTGCAACAAAAATAAGTTTATACCCACTAAATTTCTCGTGGCAATGATACATGATTCTTGTAGTGATGCCTGCAAGTTTTAAATGATCGAGAAGCAAAATGAAGATGATAACATTACAACTTACTTCAAGATAAACAAAGAGTCATTAGGGGAAGTCATTGATAAAAACATAACGTTAGATGAAGAAATTCAAAGCATCATCAATAAGGTTTCTCAATTGGCTTATCATTGCTGCGCCAACATCACAGTTGATTTTGTTATGTTGTATGTTGAAACTTTAATTTACTTTAGATTTTAAGTTTAGTATATATATTCTTGTTTTATTCGCTCATAATTTCAAAAATATTTTTACAATATTAATATTTCCGACGACTTACGAATGATGCGAAAGTTGGTATCATTGTAGTAACGAATAAAATTACATATTGGAAAAAACAAAATAACAAATTATAAATTATTAAGAAATTGTGATGCATTTTTTCTTATATATTGCTTATTTTTTTCTCTTACATTTTTTATTTTTCCTTATATTTTGTTAAAGATATGCTTATGTTATGCTTGAAAATATCTTTAAATACATGATTTATTTTTTAAAATAAATCTTAATTTATGCACTTTGTTATTCTTAACCACAATAATATAAAGATTACTCGCAAAAATACACCAAAAATAATCATCCATAAAATAATACAAAATATAAATATTTAGTAGCATGTCATATTACATCTTGGTAACGCATGATGCAATGAATATTCACTTTTGGCAATGAATATTATTCTCAAACCCATTATATACAAATGCTATGTCAACGCATCAAATTGTTATTAATTTTTGTCAAAAGCATCAAATTAGTCACAACGTTCGGAATAACAAGCCATGGTTGTTGCCTCTTTTCCATTTTCTTCACATGGGTTTCTCCTATCTTTCCGCATAATTTGAAGTACTAAAAATATTTTTTTTAATTGAATTTCTCATAAGAAAAACATCAAAATACGATTTAAGTGGCCGGAAAATAGTAAAATACACAAGAAAATTAAGAGAAAAAAAGAAAAAAAAAAAAAGAAAAAAAATGCAACATGGCAAAAATAAAAAACGTGTTCACCACCCGCCAATTAACAGATTCCTTTTACATTTTTCCTTTTCACACACATAATTAGACTTTCCGTCCTCAATAATTTTTCGGTCAAATGGTTACGGTTTGACCCATTCTGAAAACCCGCTTAACCTGACCCGAACCCACCTGCTTCTTCTTCCCTTCCTCTTTCAAGTTTCAACTAACACACGCTTCTGATCCAAACCGGAGAAGAAGTTTCTCATTTCCAATTCAATTTATTAAACCCATTTCTTCTCCTCATAATCCCTCTTTGTCTGCTCCAATTCCTGATCTCTAGGTTTTGGGCGAAGAGGGTTTGTGAGATTGCTTTGTAAAAACTCAAAAAGCTATGGCGGTTTCTAGCTCCTTCGTTGCTAGCCCCAAGCTAGAGACGTTGTTGTCGAATCAACATAATCCTTCTTCTTCTTCTTCGGCGTCGTTGGGCCGTCTGGTTGGGATTCGTTCTCTTCCGATGAACAATAGGATCAGGCGAGGTCTGATTCAGAGAGCGCGTTGCGAGATTTCTACGTCTAAAGCAACTAGCATCTCGGCTCTCGAACAGCTCAAGCTTTCTAATTTCGACAGTAAGTTTCCTGGGTTTCTCTTAAATTTTCAAATTTCAGTTTTGGTTTTTTTTGTTCTGCATCCTGATCGCATTTGAAATTCGTGATTGGTTTCTCGCTTATCCTGTCTCTTTGGTTGCAAAAATTTGATATTGTAAATCTAGTCATCATTTTCCCATTGGGATTTAAAAAAAAAAAAAAAAGTCATCTTTTTGCGATGGTTTTGATCTTTCATCTGTAATTTATATTAAGATTTGTGGTGGAGATTGCTAGCTCTGTGTTTACTCAACACTTTCAATGTTTGTTGGTCTCAGGATATACCAAGGAAAGAAGTAGNTCTGTGTTTACTCAACACTTTCAATGTTTGTTGGTCTCAGGATATACCAAGGAAAGAAAAACATTGTGGTGATTGGGCTTAACATTCACACAGCTCCTGTAGAGATGCGTGAGAAGCTTGCTATTCCAGAAGCTGAATGGCCACGAGCTATAGCCGAGTTGTGCGGTTTGAATCATATCGAAGAAGCTGCTGTTCTCAGTACCTGTAACCGAATGGAGATTTATGTTTTAGCTCTATCTCAGCATCGTGGAGTTAAAGAAGTCACCGAATGGATGTCTAAGGTTAGTTATTATGATGCTTCCTTCTCCTTGCAACTGTTGATAGAGTTAGTGGGAAAATGCTGAGATTTGTTGTTTCATTGCCAGAAAAGTGGAATCCCGGTTTCGGATATCTGTCAGCACCGTTTTCTATTGTACAACAAGGATGTTACACAACATGTATTTGAAGTCTCGGCTGGTCTGGACTCTCTTGTATTAGGGGAAGGTCAGATTCTTGCACAGGTTAAACAGGTTGTTAAGGTAGGTCAAGGAGTTAAAGGGTTTGGGAGGAACATCAGTGGGCTATTTAAGCACGCAATCACAGTTGGGAAGCGTGTCAGAACAGAGACAAATATCTCTGCTGGGGCTGTTTCGGTTAGCTCTGCTGCTGTTGAACTTGCTATCATGAAGCTCCCGGAATCTTCGTCACCTGCATCATCTAATAGGATGTTGGTTATTGGTGCTGGAAAGATGGGGAAGCTTGTAATTAAGCACTTGGTTGCTAAGGGTTGCACCAAAATGGTGGTTGTGAACCGAAGTGAAGAGAAAGTTGCAGCTATTCGTAAGGAACTGCCGCCTGGCGTTGAGATTATTTATAAACCCCTTGATCAGATGCTAGCTTGTGCTGCGGAAGCCGATGTAGTCTTTACAAGCACGGCATCTGAGACACCTTTGTTCTTGAAGGAACACATAGAAGTTCTTCCTCCTGCTAGAGATGCAAGGCTCTTTGTTGATATCTCTGTTCCTAGAAACGTCGGGTCCTGTGTTGCTGGATTAGATGGCGCACGGGTTTACAACGTGGATGACCTCAAGGAAGTGGTAGCCGCGAATAAAGAAGACAGGATGAAGAAAGCAATGGAAGCTCAGGCTATAATCACAGATGAATCAAAACAGTTTGAAGCGTGGAGAGATTCGCTAGAGACGGTTCCAACAATCAAGAAACTATTTGGAAAAACAGAGGGAATTGTACAACCAGAGGTTGAGAGATTCTTATCAAAAGTGGGCATTGACATGACAGACAAGAAGAATAAGAAAGCAAAAGATGATCTAATCCGAGGAATAGTAACTAAGATCCTACACGGTCCAATGCAGCATTTGAGATGCGATGCGAATGATAGTAGAACACTGATTGAGACATTAGAGAACATGCAGGCTCTGAACAGAATGTATGGCCTCGATGCAGAGTTACTCGAGGAGAAGATTAGAGCAAAAAAGGAACAAAAGTAGAGAGAGAGAGAGAGCATTGTTGACATTTTTTTTTTTTTAAGGTTCATAGAGGTCCAAACGGCACGCACACCTTTGTAATATACCGACTTGAGTATAGAGTGAAGATGTCTTCTGAGGAAGACGATCTTCTGATTATTGAAAAGTAAGCCATAATTGTTTCATTATTTTCGTTTGTGTTTAAAATATATGTAACTAATAGATACAATTTTTCGAAAACAATTCTCTATATAATGTTTGGTTAAGAATAAAGAAAACTGGGATGTTTGGTAGATCAGCTAAAAGTTGATATGGTCGTGAGAAATATGCTGGTCTATTTTACATTAGTGTAAAATATATTTACAATTTAGGTCATGTTCATTTGGTAATCGCTGTGATTGTGAATTGTGACGGCAATCAGTGATAAAGTGTTATCCTTGTTTAGCAGTCACAACAACAACTGTATTAATGTAAATCTGTGACTGATTGCAGTGGCATCACTAAAATATTGAGTAATTTGAAATAGATGTTACGTATTGCCACTATTGATCGCATCCACTATCACAACATCCTACGACTATCAAACGAACAACACTTGGTGGTAATATGATCATACTCGCACTAACTGCAATATTAAATGATCTCTCGTTTGCTATGAACTGAGATGGATACACGAATATAAAATATAAAGAATGATAAGAAAAGATTTTGGAACTCTTTCAACGCAAGGTTACGTTTTATTAGGCACATTATTTTTTATTAAATAATTTTTTTTTTTTTTTTGTGTTATGGATTATGCGGATTTGAAAACAAATAACAATTGGTGCATTAACTGTATTAGCACAAACTAGTCATCATGAACTAGTAGCTAATATATAACTATGAATGTATCGTGTTTGTAATGATGAAAGGTTGTAGATTAGTCATTGCTATTGTAGATGTGTGAGATATTTCTTACTAAAACATTTCGACATGTAATTCACGACAACGTCGTAATCCTTTTTTTGGTTTTCTTTGTAAAATAGCCTTCTTAATTTATTTATCTTAAACAATGAAAGAAATGTAAAAGTTCCAAAGCTTAAACGAGTAACGACTAAACTAGTATGCATGACTTCCACATTCAAGGCAATATAGTAACAATTTTTTTTGGAGCTTTATGATATCTTTTTGTCTCCATGTGTTTTTCTTCTCTTTTTCTACGTGATTCGATCCATATTTGGCTCTAAGACCCATATTAATTAAGTTGAAAATTTGACTTATAATTAAATTGATCTGATCGGTTACGACATTTTTGTTTTGGTTAATGAATTGTAGGTTAATTTCAACTTAGAATCCAGTTTCTAGATAATTCAGAAAAACTTACAATCGAACTCAATTACATTAGACAATCAATGACACAAGTAGATTTGTAAGACACAATTCAAAATTAATTCAATTACGGAATAGGAAAATTAGACAATAAATTATTTATATGGCCCAAACCATACACTATCATACTATTGAAAGAGTACTCACATAATGACTCTGGATACACATCAATTAAACTCGATCATCATGAGATACAAGATATCCATAAACACTTTCCAGTGATTTACATTTATTATCACTACAAGGTCTATGATTCCCATCTGTTGTACTAGGGGTGGGCGTTCGGGTGACCATTCGGGTTTCGGTTCGGGGTCATTCGGGTTTCGGGTTTTCGGGGTTATAGAAATCAGTCCCATTCGGTTATTAAGAAATATCGGTCCGGTCTCGGTTCGGATTGTCTCGGGTTCGGTTCGGGTTTAGTAAGCATAATTGAACCCGGTTCAACCCATAATAATTTCGGGTTCGGTTCTATTTTGGATTTTGGGACCCAAATTATCCAATTAATTACAAAATATACTAGTTTGTACTAAAACAAAATTTTACAACAAGTTTTTTTATTCATAAATTTATTCATAAGTTTTGTTTTAGTTTATTTATCTTATAGTTGATCTCGTTTCTCTTATTTCATGATTTTATTTTTTATATTTTGTCACTTTTCTACAACAAAATTTCTCTATTTAATTTTTGTTTTTGTTTCTAGAAGACTCATTAGAAGTTGTGTGACTAAAGAAATCTTAAATAATGTGATAAAATATATTTCTTCTCAATCATCTTCCTCTTATATATTCTTCTCCATCACACACCTCATTTTTAATGGCAGAACCTATACCTTCATCACCAAAATTGGTGATACAAATTTGGATTTGGGACATAGAATCGTGAAGAGAGTAGAGAGAATGGGAAAGTTGGTAAAAATAATTCATTTTATCGGGTTTCAGGAGTACCCATTCGGATCCGCGGGTTTAACCCGAACCCGGTCCATAACCCACAATACCTCATAATTAAACCCATTCGGTTTATCGACAAGATCCGAACCCGATCCGAACCACTTTTTTCGGTACGGGTTCGGTTCGGATTTTCGGGTTCGGATTATTTTGCCAGCCCTANAAGGTCTATGATTCCCATCTGTTGTTCTATTAATAATTAATAATCTAAATGATTTAATTTTGGGGGATTAATTCATGTAAATAATCACTTTAGAAATATATTACTTAACATAGCTCGTTTGTTAACTTGTTATACTTGAGTAAAGAGACCAAGCAAAGAACAAGTCAAATCAAAAGGTTTGACTATAGTAATTGCATGAAAGTTTACGTAGAACTCGAGTTCACATGTTGTCCTGAATAGTATATAAGGAAATCAAACAGAGCCCATCATTACACCTAAACAAATATCATCATTTAACTTTACAGCCTTGAGATCAAAGTTAGCCCTAGTAATCTGCTAATACGTACCTTCTCTTTAATAGGTTTGATATATGTTTGTTTTATTATTTTAATTAATATCTTGTATTGTTCTCGTTAGTGTGTTGTATTGGGGCTACTTATAGATATATAAATGAATGTTTAATTTATAACATATTGTCACTAAAGAAAAGATCGATTATAATGTGTAGAAATGGATGCAAGATTCTTGTACCCCTTGGAAAGCTGTAAAATCATTCACTTGGTAAGTCATAATAATAAGCTCACTTTTAATATGACTTTGTTGATATGTTCTAAAGGCCTGCTTAATCTTTCTTTTGTTGAAGTTGAGACATGGACAAGCGTTGCACAATGTAGAAGCCGAGAAAGATAGGAATGCGTTGCTGTCTCCTCATCTTTTTGATGCTGCCCTTACCGATCATGGTCACCAACAAGTAAACCTAGATCCTGAACTCTTAATGTTGAATACATTTTTCAAAATGGCCATGATAGATTTCTTCACGCAACTTTGGTTCTTATAGCTATGATTATTATATTACCTTCTTCTAATCATTTAATGCTTCTCCAAAGGTTGAGAACCTTCGCGAACGAGTTGTTTCAAGCGGGTTACTAAAGAGGGTTGAACTTGTCGTAACTTCGCCATTGTTAAGGTAATATATTAAAGACTAAAGTTTATTATTCTATTTTGTATATTTAATTTGTTTCATTTAAAGTGACTTGGACTGATTGATTTTCCGATCTATATACAGAACTATGCAAACTGCTGTTGGAATTTTTGGAAATGAAGATAGCCCTCCCATTGTGGCACTTGAGGTTGCCCGAGACCGTAATGTATGATTGATACAATTATGGATAAATATTCAATATATTCATCATCAATTACAGTACACAACCTCATACTATATCACAACTTTATAATACAATATCGTGCTATGTGCTCGCAGGGACTCCGTCCTCCTGATATGAGAAGAAATGTTAGCGAGTATCAAACTATTTTTCCCACAATTGATTTCTCTCAGGCAAGCTTTATTCACTCTTCCTTCCTATATAAATCATATATATTTTTGAAAAACTATGATATACAAATTAGCTTTCTCAACATGTATATTCTACAAATACACATACTTTCTCTAATTAATACCTTGGATCGGATCATATTATAGATTGAAAGTGAAGAGGACAACCTATGGAGACCTGATGTTCGAGAGTCGGAAGAAGAGATTTTTGCCAGAGGGTTAGAGTTCATGAAATGGTAAACCTTTTAAATCTTAATTAACATCTTGAAATTATTAATAACATTAGCACGAAAATTAGCACATCAGCATGGTTATATATATTCTATAAACATGTGAATGTATATATAAATCTTTCTGAAATAACATTAGCACATATATAGCTTAACATTAGCGCACACACACTTGAAGTTTGATGAGTTTTGTACAATTAGGTTATGGAAGAGACCAGAGAAGGAGGTGGCAATTGTTAGCCATGGAATAGTATTGCAGCATATGTTGTATGTGTTCGCAAACGATTGTGACGAATCCATTAGGCACGAACTTTGCAAGAGGTTAAATCCAAAAGTTTCTCTCTTGTAAACTGGTTATTACATTTTCGTGTAATTTACAATCTTTTGACCATTATTTTACAGGTTTGCTAATTGTGAAATTCGCACTGTGGTGATTGTAGACAAAGGGTCAGTATATGATCTTAATAATATAATTTACTTAATCATAATTAATTAGCCATTTATTGACTTTTCATTGGTGTTGTAATATTTCTACTTTTCCAGCCTGAGTTATTCTAAGGAGGACTGATTCAACACGGAGAAAATTTCCAAGTCTTATGAAATAAAAATTGGAGAAACTACTTATCATTTTTTTTGTCTGCCATTATTGATTCAATTATTTATTCTTAAGCTCGACAACGTTATGTTGACTTTGAGCTTATACTTCTGCATTTTTTCTAAAAATAAATGTATTTATTATTTTATTTTTTGGTCTGATTACTGAAATATAAATAAATAAAATTAAACTATCATACGATATGGTGTATATTTAAGTTTGTATCGTGTGCGAGTGATTTCGTTTTGATCATTGGAAATTTAAGATTATATATTATCAATTTATCACTAAGATATGCGGTTGTCACCATCGACTGTGAAACATACATTCTTTAGTCCTCAATGTCATTAACGGAACAAATTAAATTACTAATCACACTGTTATTTTCAACATCAACAACAAAAGTCCAAACCAACTGAGCCGTTGGCAAATGGAGTGTACCGTACGGACATATATACGTGGTATTGCTGTAAAAGCTAAGAGCTTGCCAAATTCTCGGGGCTAAAGTTATTAAAAAATCTAGGGGAGAAACGGAATTCATAGTATTATTTTAATTTCTGAAATGTATTATATAAATTAACCTCTGTTACTAAAAAAGTAATTTTTTTTTAGCTATGTTATTGTAGCTAGGGAACAAAAAAAAAAAAAAATTATACTAAATCAACATAATTCTATTTTACATATAATGGGTTTGAGTTGTATTTTGTTTTTTTTTTAGTTTAGCTTTAGTAATAATAAGACCCAATCAAACACGGCAGGGTTGACGTAAGACTAGCCTACGTCTTCAATATCACGTAATGCTTCCATTGCTTCCAAGAGATTTCCATGAAATTGGAAAGTGAGGGGCTCTCTTTTATATATATATATATATAATTATGATGATATGAAAATGCAAGGTAGAAGAATACGAAAATTGGTTTTGTAAATATTGTAGGTAGTTTACGAAGGTGTCTACGTACACACATGGATTTATGTGGAGCTCAAACGCGACGCCTCTCATCGCCTGATATCAAAACCCTTTATATGGTTAGTATACTCTTGCATGCATATTACTTACTTCGGTCTCCAATCTTATGGTAACATGTTCACAATTACTTAGAGCTAATAGTTCAACTGATAAAGTATCTCAGACAAAACCTAAAGATCGCTGGTTCGAGTGGTTCTTGGGATGAGACTATACATCATGCTCTAGTCTTGTGGCTGAACGGATGTGCGGATCCAGAACCTCTTTGTTATTCACAAAAATAATAAAAAAATATTTCCAATTGGTCAACATCAAATATGAAATATCAAAATTAGATCTCTAAATAACATCAATAATTTGAACTCCGATTCGTTACAAACAAATTTTGAGAATAGTGTATACCTTTACATATATAGTCTAATGTGTGTGTTGGACTGGAAATTGATAAAGGTTAGGCATGCACAAGGAACTCATAATGTAGAATTAGAAGAGAAAGGCGAATCTCCTTTATCTGACAAGCTTTTTGATGCTCACCTATCTCCAAAGGGTTTCAAGCAGGTAAGAGAACTAACTACTTCAACTTCTTACCAAACTTTTAGGCTTTGATAAATGATACCCTGGCATGCAGTCTTTGCTTATAGATACGAACGTTTCAATAACTTCGCAGGCTATTGAACTGCGCAGGCAAATTGTTGAATCCGGATTACTAAACAATGTCGAGTTAGTTATTACCTCTCCTCTGAGCAGGTACTACAATACCTACCATACATTTCTTCTAATCTTGCCGGAAGTTCTTGGGTACAGAATCATCCAAAACTTTGATGTTAGTTTATGGAGTTGGTGAACCATAAACACCAATATCATTTAAAAATAAATGACAGGTCTAATTAGGATTAGGTACTAATAGAATTCACTTGTGATTAGGTATATCTAACATTCACATTTTCAACAATCATAAACAATTTAATTGGTAATTCAAATCTTGAAGGTGTTCGCTATGGTTCCCAAGTCTTTGTCAACGTTAGCAAATGATTAAATGATATGTTCTACAAGTCGTTTTTTGTTCTTTAATTCCTGATTATTAAGTGTAATGTGAANCCCCCCCAAAAAAAAAAAAAAAAAAAAAAAAGTAATGTGAAGACTTTAATAGCTTTTACATTGAAAAGGAGTTTTTGGTATACATTGGTAGTTGAATACTAATACGTACTGCCCATTAACTAAAATTTCAGGACAATGCAAACTTCGATTGGAATATTTAGGGGAAAAGAACCCGTAAATCAATCGGATGACTCCCCAAAAACTAACAACTTGCCTCCAATTCTAGCACTTGATATTTGTAGAGAA
The DNA here is from genome assembly GCA_900406245.1 of Odontarrhena argentea. Lineage (NCBI taxonomy): Eukaryota > Viridiplantae > Streptophyta > Magnoliopsida > Brassicales > Brassicaceae > Odontarrhena > Odontarrhena argentea. The sequence continues at coordinate 2,631 of OVAF01002171.1, read as the reverse complement.
CGCATGGTAATACTCATTGCTATTTTCAAAAATTGTAATGAATCAAAATGAGTAAGTATGCACTATCTAATTGTTCGTTTGCGCAGGGACTATATCCGTGTGATAAAAGAGAAAGTAAAAGTACTTACCAAGCTTCTTACTCAGCGATCGACTTTTCCATGGTAGTTAATCTTATGGACCTCAGCTAGTAACTCAAATGATCTTCTTTTTTTGTAGTCCTTTTGATATGAATTAATAATTTTCATTTGGTTAAAGATAGAGGATGGTGAAGATTTTTTATGGCAAGCTGAGGAAAGGGAAAAACTAGAAGACGTCGCTGCTAGAGGTCTTCGTTTTCTCAAATGGTGACCACAGAATTTATTTTCATTGGACCTTCACATTTTTCATCCTACTATTCAGCATAAAGCTAACATTACATAAAAAAGTTACATTAGAATGTTCCAAAGTTAACAGTGCAGCTTAATTAGATTTAACAACTCGATGTTAGATTCAACGTACATCAGGTAGCTTAGATTACTTTGTGGAGTTGTTTTTTTTACATTTTATTAAACATAAGTTAAAATGATTTTCTCATACACCTTTTTAATCACTAATATATATCTCACTCCTTTTTTTTTTTTTTTTTATGAATGGTATAACTAATATATTTAATTTGCCAACATAGTACCACACAATAATCTAATCTAGAAAATAAAAAAACGTGTAGGGTATGCGAGAGACCAGAGAAAGAAATCGCAATCGTAAGCCATGGGATTTTCCTCCAACAAACACTTCTTGCATTGTATGAAAAAGTTGGCATACCTCTTGAAGATAGTCTCTTGACAAGGTTAACTTAATTACTACTGAAAATTTTAATTTACTGAATCATATTATATGATTCATATATATGCATATTGTTTAATCACTGATCTCACTTTAAAGTACATAGGATACATATATTGAACCATGTATATCTGTGTAGAGAAAATCCATGAGTATAATAATTTAACTACTCGTTGATATGTTCTTCTTGTGTTTAGGTTTGGTAATTGTGAACTCCGCTCGATACAATTAGTGAAGAGGTAATTAAAGTTCAGTGTAGTTTAATTGAAGAAGATTTGAATAAGTAATGAATTTGCTAATAACAATGTTCACAAATTTGCATTGCAGTGACATGGAAGAATATACATTACCAACTAGTAATTGTAGAAACTGCGTTATCCCTCACAAGCTTGAAACCGTAAATGCGAAATTATGAATAGTATTTTCTACTCATGCCACCCACAAAAGGTTTCGAACCAGCGGAACTGGAGCTAAGAAAAGGCCACAGCTACCAGACTATCACTATCTTTGTAAACAAAAATAGACAAAAAAAAAAAAAATATATTTTCTGTTAGACAAAAAAAAATTTAGAAATCTAATTGCAAGGATCTGTCGTTTATTTTTCCACCCAAAATATGTTGTTTTCAAAGTAGTTTTTTTTTTTGTTTGAATGTTGAACAAGATTTCCTTCCTCATTTGTTTGATCAGCATTCAAAAATTAATTATGTTGGATTTCTTTTGCCAACTAGTTCTGTTGACTCTATTCACATTAATCACTTTGAAATATGATGCTTAGAATTATTATTTTTTTTAATCAATGTTTCTCTATAAAAAGGCTCTTTCAACATCTCATCTTCAAAAAAATTTTTGATACCCAAAAGTTGTTACACTAACATATTCATTATAAACAAGTTTTTAACAAGTCATGGCAAAATTATTATGTTCATATCTTCTCAGCTGCATAATTCTTCTCTCAGGTAAAAAATTGTATATATGATTAAACATGTTAATTATAAAACGCAAAAATCAGCATTTAAAATGTTTTATTTACTTACCTGCTATACTTAAGAAAATTGTAGATATTTATAAAAATTATTTGTTGTAGGTTTTTTAGGTTTTACAAGTGGGCAATCATGTTATGGAGTCATACACATCGGCAGTCCATGTAGTATTGGTGCATGCACACCAGCTTGTAAAAAAGCTTTCAACGATGATGATGGATATGGCGCTTGTGACTCTGGATTAGGCGATGCTTGTTATTGCCGGTACTTTGATAGACCTTGCATACCTCAAATGTAATTCTCTTTAATTACTTTAATCCCCTATCTATATTGAATGGTCATATAAAAAATTATTAAAATCTCCCAAGTGTTCTCTTCAATCAAAATCAGTTTCATGTTGCTGAGCCATTTCATTCTTAGAGCTAATGATGTTATGAGAACTTGACCAACAACAAAAAAAAAGGCCAAAACCACTAGTACATTCTGTAATTATGGTCTTCATTTTTTTGTGTGTTTTTTTGTGTGTGTTTGTCTTGCTTAATGCTAATGTAGTTTATTTACGTAAAACAAAAATAACAACGTTTTGGTGTCTCTACNGTTTGTTTAAAAAAAAATTCAACACCTTACCCCACCAATTTTATTTCACAATTCTATTTCTTTTAATGTTGTAGTTTTCGCGATTTATTATCGTTAATAATAATTATCGTTTAAAACTAAAATAAAATAACCAAAACTTCAATAATTTTATAAAATAAAATAACCAAAATAAAATGCCGTAATTTTGAATATTTTGGGGTTGGTCGGAAGACTGACTTTGAGATTGGTAGCT
>OVAF01002170.1:0-17102 GCA_900406245.1 Odontarrhena argentea | reverse complement strand
AGATCTGGGAATCTAGATTCATCTTCAGAGATCCTAGGTTGGAAAACCTATTAGTCCCTAGGTGGTTCTAGGTTTTCCTACAGGGGGGGGGCTAAAGGCAGTCTTCCCCAAAATAACACACTCATAATATAAATATATATATGTTACTTGCTTAAGTCATAGGAAAAATATGAATATGTTTCAAACGTTATTTAATCTGAAAAAATGAAAAAAATGGTTGTTTTAGAATGTAACAATATGATCTTATATATCTGAACATTTTAAAAATATGACTTCCATTTTTCTCATTTTCTTAAAATATCATATCTATTTTTCTTTAACTATTTTATTTGCTCGATAGTTCGTTACAATTTTTTTTTTCTTTTAAGAAATTTTTGATAATCTAAAATATGGAAAAATACTGTAGTGTAATATGACAGTATAGAAATATGATTTTTTTTTTTTTTTTGTTACATTTGTTTGCTTTCTTCAATAATGCTTATTTTTGTTTCTTTAACAACATTTGAGCCACAATTGACCTGCACATTAATCTAATTCTTGCATAATGCAGGAGAGAGACGCAGTATGTAATCTTTAATTTAGATAGAAATTTTTCATTTTATTTATATTTTGTAATATTGATATTTTTCACAATCTAAATTAACAGAAATATAAAACACAATCTCATACAATATATGTCATGTGTTGAAAATATAAATATTCAACTTTATATAATAAAATAATGTGATGGTGAGGTGATAATAATGTAGTAAAAAAAAAAGTGAACTAAATTTTCTTGTTAGGTGATAATATGTGACAATTTATTCACCACTAATTTTTTTGCTGTCAGTTACTCCGCCGCTTCTGAATGTACATTTTCTTTCACCATTGACAACAAATCTAAGACACCTTTGAAAACCTTATGCTAATCACTGGTGTTTGGCTTCAATTTTCACACTTAACTTTAAATTTTCATGAGAACCCTAGAAGATCAAAAACGAAAAAAAAAAAAAAGGAAAAAAAGTAAGGAAAAAAGAAAACTCACTTCTGTAGTAGGGAAGTGTATTCTATTGTTTTGAACCTTTTTTTTTTTTTTTCTCTAAACTGCATATATATTAGGAACCTGTATAAAGATCAGGAAGGTTACATATTTACAATTAAAAGACAGAAACCACAAAACCAGATGATTAAGGGCACAAGGCAAATACAGATATGCCACTACACTACCAAAAATGAAACAGAGCAAATTAAACAGAGGAAAGAAGTCTATCATTCTCAAACACTCCTTTAAGCCAGAAAGGAAAGCTTGTAGCAACGTAGGATTGCAGACGCCGATCCATTGTTACACTCTTAGCAATGAGAGATGCTCCTCTGTTACTTACTCTTGGCTCAACCTCAATCAACCAGTGAGGGAGCTCATCCAAAAATTATTTCAACGAATCTCCAAAAGCTACAAAAGAAGGCCAAGCTTTCGGTCTATTAACTGCCATCACCAAGTCTTTAGCTTCAGAAGCAAAGATAACATGTGAAACCTTGTGAGAAACCATGCTATTGTTTTGAACCTTTCTTATAGTCTTAACTAGTGAGTGTTTTTGTTTTTTTTTTTGTTTTTTTTGGGTCAGAAATCATTTTATTATTTTCTTGTAATCTTTTTGCATTGAGGCAATGACCGAATTGGCTATAAGAGGAAAATGTTGGAACGCATCAAAAAAGACCAGATCCTTCTATCTAAGCTAGAGGTTTTCAATTTGGCTCCAAAATCCCGTCTTCCTCCCGATCCCAAATCCGCTGGGATACTTGTGCATCAGCTCACACCATTCCGATTCCATCTCCAAACTTTCTTAGGGTTTCCACAAGTCTCTCATGGCCATGAGAGGTGTCGATTTCAAGTGGTCAGCACTCTTCTCCCTACGATTTCGGTTGTTGAATTTCCATTTCGTTTTTGGGGGTTTCTGATTTCGTTTATGAATTTTGCAGGTATGATGGATTCTTCTTGTCGATGCTTGCGACTAGTGTGTATCCTTTGTGTATCACCGACTCCACATTTCCACATTCGAATTATGATCTCGCTTTACGTTTTGTTAGGTCAATCAGATAAGGCAGACTTATTCTTACTTCTTTTTTGGCTCTCGTGATGATCTGATATTAGTTTTGGTTCGCATGGAACCGAAGAACTAGAACAATTCTTGTTCTAATTTGTTTTTTTTAATTAGGGTTTAAGGTGATCTAGAGAAGCTCTGGGTTTTGTTTCCTTAATGGTTTTGGCTTTGTAGAATCATTGTTGCAGTCAATTGGAAGAAATATCACACCTGCGAATACCCGTTGCATATATGGATTGTGGTAGGTTCCTTCAGCTTTTTTTGTTGCTCTGGTCCACTTCTCCTGTGTTCCTTTCCTTAGAATCTTTAAACTTTGCTATTTTCTCATGGATTGGTTCGTCTGTCTCTACTACTTCAGGTCGATTATACCACCGTGTTCATCTTCCGTGTCTTCATGTTTGTTGACAATCGTCTTGCTGCTGGACTTGGCTTGTAAGTTTCCATCCTAAGCTCCTAGATTCTAGAGTTGCATTGAACTTGAAGGTTTTAGCTTGTTGGAATCTACCCGGTTTCCAGAGTTGTTATCTGAATATCTTTTACTTTATCAGTTCTTGGCTATGCTTATTCCTAGGATTAGATTGTGAAAAGAATATGCTGAAAGGAAAGTCGACCAGTCGGATATGGTCTTACAAATTTAGATATATCTTGAGAGTTGGAAGCTTGATCTCAAAAGTAGCTAGCTTCAGCGTTTCTCTATCCTGCTATGGTAGCAATGTTGTATGAAAATCTGATTAATTTATTTCTCATTGATTTCTGGTACGGACATCTGTTAGGGATTTTGGAAGTCAACAGAGGAATGCTGGGTTTTGTGGGAGAGTGGTGGTCCTCTCTATCCTATCTCTGCTGCTGTATCCATTTCTGTGGGCTTGGACTGTAATTGGTACACTATGGTTTACAAGGGCAAGAAGCTGTGTAAGTGGTCTCTATGATCTTGTCATGTAATTATTGTTGTTGCAAATCCTGCTGCTAAGCCATCATGTATTTCTCATGCGATAGTTACCTGAAGAAGGCCAAAAATGGGGTTTCCTTATCTGGCTGATGTTCAGCTACTGTGGCCTCCTCTTCGTTGCTTGCATCTGTGTCGGAAAGGTAGATTTTTTTCTAGCATTTTTGTTGGTCTGAATGATGAAGGCACACCGCTTATATGTGTTTACTTGATAGTGGTTGGCGCGGAGACAAGTACATGTACTACGTGCTCAGCAGGGAATTCCCATCTCAGAGTTCGGGGTAAGTTTCAGGATCCTATCATCCAACTTCTTTTCCTTTATAGAAAGAGATCACTTGCGGGGTTGATCATTATGATTTCTGTTTCTAAATCCTGAGTTGCACATAGTCTCTGACAATTGTGAGTAAACATATTTGTTTACTGTCTTCTTGTACCCAGATTTTGGTTGACATGATTAGAGTGCCTGACTGGGCATTTGAAGCAGCAGGCCAAGAGATGAGAAGCATTAGTCAAGATGCTGCTACATACCATCCTGGACTTTACTTGACTCCAGCCCAGGCAAGTAGTCTGGTCGTTTTTTCTCAGTACCCTAAGCATTTATTAACTTCTCCATAACATAAATATGGCTCGAAGGTACTCTATTTTCTGTTTTAATCTCTCTTATCCGGGAGCACATGCTTAGCATTCCTGTTTTACTGTACCCAATGGACAAGATTCTGTAGTGAAGGACAAATCTTCTTTGCCAATGATGTCAATGAAGATATTGTCGGCAGATTATCATCATGTCCAAGTTTACTTTAACCTAGTCTTAAATTTTGATACATCTTGATGCTTGATATGCAGACAGAAGCTGTCGAGGCACTCATTCAAGAACTTCCAAAGTTCAGATTAAAAGCTGTCCCAGATGATTGCAGTGAATGCTTAATCTGCTTAGAGGAGTTCCATATTGGGCATGAGGTACTCATATCTCTTTTCTATATCTTCTCCATTGCTAGGGATTAAACTAACTTATTAGGCATATATAACTCGTAGATATATTAAACATTAGTTCAATACTGTGCTTTTGTGCTTTTCTTGACTCTATGCTTTCCTTAGATGAGTGGATTTTGTGTGAATTTTGCAGGTTAGAGGTTTACCTTGTGCCCATAATTTCCATGTGGAGTGCATAGACCAGTGGCTGCGTTTAAACGTGAAATGTCCTCGGTGCCGGTGCTCGGTTTTTCCAGACCTTGATCTCAGCGCAATATCCAACCTCCAGAGCTCAGAAACACAACAGTCCGCACAAGTGAGCACAGAAGTATCAGAAGCTCGGTACATAAGAAGCCAACCTCAAAGCGTAAGCTACTTCTTGAGACCTCAATCTCTTATACATCCAGTACACACAGACATTGCTCTGGAGACTGCAGAGAACGGCGGGGTTCCTCCTGTCTTGACTGATCTATCTCCATCTCGGAGATGATAGAAAGAAGTGAGTCTATGGAAACTCTTCTCAGTACTAACTCTTGACTGACGGTTTTTCGTTAAAAAAACATTTTGACTCATGTTTTGCCTATCTACCCGTTTAAATGTTCACGGTGACTATCTTACATTGTAAATAAATTAGGGCTAAGAGAAAAGAAACAAACAACTTTAGGGGTTTGCATTTCGTAAGAAAGAAGGAAGTGTTCATATCCAAACTCTTTAACAATAGGCTATGTTCAGAGATGATTTACTTGTTTATGATTCCAGGTCAAGAGTACTTTTGTATGCGATTAGTTCATTATAGGAACATGGGATGACTGAACTATATGTGAGTGAACTACTGTGAAATCAGTCCTCTCTAGCTCCAAAGTTGTTCAATTTAGAGGCAAGTTTTTTTCAAAAATAAGTTAAGAAGGATCTAGTATGCAGATTGAGCCAAACAAACTCTCTTTGAGTTGAAGCCAAGCCGGATGAAAGCAAGAGAACATGACGGAATGCGTCTACTGAGTTCTCAAAAAACATCTATCAGGGTGTCAAGGGATGGATAGATCCACAAGGATTATAGGAACTAACACAATACAACTGTTAAAACTAAAAATAAGAGACATGACAAATTAAGAATTCAAATATGGAACGTATTGAGCTGTGTTTATCAATGTGACTGAGGGAAGTGTGATTGCTAATCAAGAGTAACAAGGACCAATTAAGCACCGAGTCACTAATTTATGATAAATCCACTTTTGTGGCACTAATCAATTTCCCAAATCAATTACTTTCAATTGTATATTAACTAATTAGATCAAGTCCACTAAGTTCATTAATCACCACATTCCACTTAACTTTCTTTGGCTAAGGATGATAAGCTAACTAATCTTGTTTGAGTTTTTCATCCAACATGTTTCAGGCATGCAATATAACCTCTGATCACTAATAGAAGCAGTAATGCATGATATTAACTTAATGAATTAAACCTAAGCCTAATCACCATCAATCAATCAATAGACTCCCTTAATCTACTAAGCTTAAATATCAATGATGAATCACTCACATATAAAGAGTTAAACAAATGAAATCTAGACTAAGCATGATGAAAATAGATTAACGAAATGATTAAGGAAATGATTCGATGATCATAAACTTCAAATCTCATAAACATAAACAAAGTTTTTGCTAAGAACAAAAAGAGGCAAGAACTTAAGGAAATGAACTCTCCTCCCTATATTTAGGTGTAGGAGTGTACAAAGAAAATGTGAGTCTTGGTCAAAATTTTAAACCAAATATTCAAAAGAAATGAGCTGAAATTGAACTTGTTTAGTATGGTTAGGAAAACTACACAACTTCAGATATGAATTCAGAGTGTGCAATACTAAGGGTTAACTCTCAGTATATACACTAAATTTTCCTTCTTCAAAACATTCTTAATCCAACCCAATGAGACACGTTGAATTGAACCTTCATAGCCAAAATTACAATGAGATCTGTTGTGTTGACAATGAGATCTTATGTTTAATATTGTTGTTGATGAATAATGCATTTCCATGATGAGATGTTAATAATTTTTTCTCAATCAAATCATAATCACTTACACTGTCTCCACATAATACCATATTCCGAACACAGAGAAATTATACCCACTCTTTTGTAATCCTAAAATCGGAGGTTTAACTACTCATGTTTGATTTTGGTACAATCGCATATATATGGTGTTCAAACCTATCTCTAAGTGATTTTACCGTAAAATCTTCCCTCATGAATCGTAATATATTCCTGTTTTCAACCATTATGGAGGTGGTGACACAAAAACATTGTGGCCTTAAGCCTTTTATCTCATTTGTTGTCTTCTTTTGATCGATCGATGATAGCAAAGAGCCCATTGCCTTTTAGGTGCATTTTGCACTCAAAAAGGCCATGTCATATAATTATTTTAGATGACATCAAAATAAGATGCATGATGAAAGTAGGTAAATAAAACTCAATTAAAATAAGTTGGAGATATATCCATCTATACATAGGAGAAGTCGAAAAAAATCGTTAATTAAAGGAGGAGGCAAAAATATATGCAACATAAATTAAAGATGAATTTAACATAAATTAGATGTCATCTCCAAAGTAGATAGAAATGTGTTTTTGTCGGATTGAATTGAGTTACCGTTGTGATGTAATATCGTGATGTTTACATATGTTACTTAATATGTGAAGGTCAGAAGGTGGATGGAATGAACGACAAAGAAATATACGATAAAAAGTGACTGAAATATAATGGATTCTGATATAAACTTGCAATAATATCTGAGGTATATATGCGAGATTATGAATAAATATTATGGGAAGTGGAGGTGAGGAAAATTACACTCATGGTATGGTTCGAACAAATGATTTGTCTTCGATCTCCACAAGTTTAATACCAACTCAGCCAAAGTCCACTTAACTGCAAAAAAACACAAAGACTACTTTATAAAAGTCATGGGTGGCAATTGCCCCCCATGAGTCTTAACTAGCTCCGCCACTAGATCGAGGTGAGTGTTTAGAGAGTAAAGAAGGTGAAGAAAGAGAGATAATGTATTGTGAAGAAGTTTTGTGAGATAATGTAAAGGTATATCTTCATTAGAAGGCTACTTAGGCTAGAAATAATTATATATCTTACCATTGATACTTATCCATGCAAATGGGTATTATCCATTTCTTAACACTTCCCTTTAAGTATCCATTACTAGATCAGACTGCCTCGTTAAAAACTTTTTTTTATAGTAAAATCCAGTGGGATAAAAACCATGAAAAAGGGAAAAAGAGTACAGTCTCCCCGTGGAAAAGATACCTTCGGTCTTTTCCTCATAAATCTCGTAGATGACGCATATCAATACTTTGAACATGCTTCTTAAATATCGTGGTTGGAAGCGCATTTATAAATAGACCTGCTGCGTTATCACTTGAGCGAATATATAGAATATCAATCTCTTTGTTATTCTCAAGCTCATGTGTGTATGAGACAAATCTCGGGGGAATATACGTCGTTCTATCGCTCTTGATAAATCCATCTTTGATTTGAGTAATACAAGCGGCATTATGTTCATATAATACGCTGGTTCTTGTTTGGTTCCTATTCCGCTTGATTCTTGTATGTAATGAGTCATTGACCTTAACCACACGCATTCTCTATATGCTTCATGGAGAGCGATGATCTCTGGATAATTTGAGGAAGTAGCGACTAAAGTCTGTTTTTGTGAACGCCACGAGATTTCAGTTCCTCCCATTGTGAAAATATATCCCGTTTGCGATCGGGCTTTATGCGGATTCGATAAGTAACCAGCATCTGTAAAACCAATTAAAACACGTTTCAAGTTTCTAGCATAATAGAATCCCAAGTCAATCGTACATTGAAGATAACGAAAGATATGTTTTATCTCATTCCAATGTCTATGCGTAGGAGATGAACTATACCTTGCAAGTAAGTTAATAGCAAAAGCTATATCCGGTTTAGTACAATTTGCAAGATACATTAATGCTCCTATTGCACTCATATAAGGTACATCTTGACCTAATATTTCATCCTTATCTCCACAAGGTCGGAAAGGATCAGAATTAATATTAAGTGATCTATTAACCATTGGAGTACTCAAAGGATTTGATTTATCCATGTTAAAACGCTTTAATACTCTTTTGGTATAATTTGATTGATGCGTCGAAAGGATCTCGGAGACCCGCCAAAGCACGAAGGACGGGCTAGCGCAGCAAGGGAGACACGAATATTCCATCTTGAAAATGCTTTATCTGGAGCCCAAGACAAAACTTTGTCTTTCCAAGATCTTTCATTTCGAAATCCTCTTTCATATAATTTCTAGCATCATCAATCTCATTTTTGAGTCTCAACTAGGTTCAGGTCATCAACATATACAACTATAATAAAAAAATCTGGACGAGGATTTCTTTATAAACATACATAGATAATCGTATTGTTGATATATCATTTCTTCAACAAGTATTCACTTAATCGATTATACCACATGCGCCCGGATTGCTTTAATCCATAAAGAGATTGTTGTAATTTGACCGAATATATTTCATTAGATCCTTCCGGGATCTTTAATCCTTATGGGATTTTCATATATATGTCGCTATCAAGCAAACCATATAAATATGAAGCCACAACATCCATAATATACATTTCTAAACTCTTTGACGCCGTTAGGCTCATCAAATACCTGAATGTGACTGCATCCATTACCGAAGAAAATGTCTCTTCATAATCAATTCCCTGTCTTTAAGAAAAAACCTTGCGCCACAAGTCGCGCCTTATACCTTGTGACTTCATTTTTCTCATTTCTTTTCCACACAAAGATCCATATACATCCAATTGGCATTACATCTCCAGGTGTAATGATTATGGGTCCAAAGACATTTCTTTTATTAAAAGATATTGATTCATTTCTCATGGCTTCTTGGCACTTTGTCATAGACCTTGGGGTCTGGATCATCTTCATTATCAATTTATTTTTTTACAGAAAAAGAGATTATCCCATTCATATCATCTATTTCGTCTCTAGCCCACATCCATTTTGGGCAAAACTAATGGATATCTCACACTTTTCTGTTTTATTAACGTTGTTCAGACGTTTTGCTTTATCGGGATCTTCTAAACCCCTTTTACATATGTATTCTGGGCATATCTCCTTCTCTAGTTTTTTATGAACCTTTTCATTTATTTCTCCCAATTTTCCTTTCTTGCGGGGATTCTTATTTTTAGAGCCCAACGGCCTCCCCTCCATCTCTATGTCCATCTAGAATATCAACTCTTGATGGAACATTTGCAGCGGGTATATAGGACTTTCTCACCCTATTTGTATATGTGAACGCATTTGGTAACTGGTTTGCCATATTATGTAGGTGTACAACCTTTTGAACTTTCAACTCGCGTTGTTTTGTGGGGGGATCAATATAAACCAAAGATGGCGTATGCCACGTTACATTTTTTGGGATCTGATTAATGCCTCCGCCTAACACAAGGGATTCTTCCTCAATGAAATGGCAATCGACAAAACGAGCCGTAAACATATCACCAGTTACTGGTTCAAGATATCTTATTATACTCGGTGAAGTATACCCGACATAGATCCCCAATCTCTTTTACGGCCCCATTTTCGTTCTCCGCGGTGGCACTATCGGAACATAGACCGCACACCCAAAAACTCGAAAATGAGATATATTTGGTTCTTGGCCAGAGGCCAACTGTAATGGGGAAGAATTATTATATGCACTTAGTCTTACTTGGACCAACGCGGCTGCATGCAATATAGCATGTTCCCATACAGAAAATGAGAGTTTTGTTCTCAGTATCATTGGCCTTGCAATCAATTGCAGCCGCTTTATCGAATTCTCAGCCATGCCATTTTGAGTATGAAGATCGGGAATCGGATGCTCAACATCAATCCCCATTGTCATACAATAGCCATTAAAGACTTGAAGAAGTAAATTCATCAGCATTATCAAACCTTACTTTCTTTATAGCATAATCAGGGAATTGTACTTTCAACCTAATTATTTGGGCAATGAATTTTGCGAAAGCCGTGTTTCTTGTGGTAAACAAACAAACATGTGACCATCTATTAGATGCGTCAATTAATACCATAAATATCTAAAAGACCCACTTAGTGGATGGATAGGTCCACATATATCACGTTGTATTCTCGCTAAGAATACAAGGGATTCATTCCCGACTTTGGCTGGAGACAGCCTTATCATGAGATTTCCTTGAGAACAAGCTTTACATTAAAACTCTACCGATTGAAAAATCTTCTGGTTTTTCAATGGGTGGTCATTCAAACTTACATTATTGGTAACTCTTCCAATGTATGTTTCCACTCCGATGTAATGCAAAGATATACAATGCCACTTTTTATTCATATTTTCCATATGATACCCATTTCTATGGATATCGCTGAAATTCAACAAGTTTCTGTTTGAATCGGGCGAATATAATGCATAACTTAAATATCAAACTTTGTTCCCTTAGGCATTGAAAATTTGGCTATTCCAGAGCACTTAATAATATTTACACTACCACTTATCGTACTCACGCTTCCAACAGAGTCTTTTAATTTGAGATCGGAGAAATACTTACTATTTTTAAGTATTGTGTACATTGTCGCACTACCCGCCAAACATGTATCTCCATCCATGATCTCAAAGTGCGACATCTTCTAATGTCACTTTAATATAAACTGCTTTTATTTTACAACAAAAAGCATATTTTCCGTAAATGATTAAAGCACAAAAGTATATAACATAAGCATAAAATATTAAAAATGAAAACGATACTAAGTTTTAAACATTCTTATTATTCCTAAGTGATCTTGGATTTTTTTTTTATTTCTTGTTGATGCTTCTGGATCATTGAGATATTCATCGATATCAAAATGAGCATCATCACTTAGACCATTGAAGGAAGGTCCAACTTCATCCAAGATGAAGTTAGTTTCGGCAATCTTTTCTTTCGCCTTTAGTGATCCTTGATACAAATTGACTAAATGTTTGGGTGTGCGACATGTACATTCCCAATGCCCTTTCACGCCACATGTGTAATATGCGTTTTCATTTGTCTTCTTCACAACGCGGCCTACATCATTAGTTTTCTTAGCGTTTTAACTATTAGACTGGAATCTTCTTCCACATCCTCGTCTACCGCCCCTACCTCGACCATGCGGCCTCTACCGCGTCCACGTCCCCATCTTTGAGAATTAACATTACTGAAAGCCACCACATTCACTTCTGGGAATGGAGCCGAACCATTTGGACGGACTTGATGGTTTATCATCATGAGTTCATTGTTTTTCTCAGCCACAAGGAGGATATGCATCAACCCCGAGTACTTAGCGAACTCTTTTGCCCGGTATTATTGTTGTAAGATTATATTTTCAGGATGAAATGTTTGGGAGTGTTTTCTCGATTATATCATAATCGCTTACTTTTTCTCCAAATAAAACTATCATGGATGTTATCCTGAACAAAGCGGAATTATACTTACTTAAATTTTTGTAATCATGAAACAGTAGATTCAACCACTCGTGTTTGGCTTTTGGTAAGATCACATACTTTTGGTGATCAAACCTTTCTTGTAGTGACTGCCAAAGACCGGTGGATCTTCTCTTGCGATATATATATATATATATTGTTCTTTTAAACCATCATGGAGGTGGTGACGCAAAATCATCATGGCTTTAGCCTTTATCTGGTCAGATGTTGTTTATGCCCGATCAATGGTATCAAAAAGTCCATTGCCTTTTAGATCCATCTTTCCATCTAGAGCCCATGTCATATAGTTCTTTCCAGTGACATTAAGGACGGCAATTTCAAGTTTTGCTAAACTTGACATGATCACTAGAATTTCAATAAATCATATTATCAATTTCTAATTGAATGAAATTACCCCATAATTTATTTTTAAAATAAATAAGCATGATAATAAAAATAAGTAAGCATGATAAGAACTTAGAAAAATTTAAGCATAATAATGGCATAATTTAAAACAATCATCTAGGAGGCATAGCCTTCCATGTGATCCATGAGACAAAGTCTCTTAAATGATTGAGGAGGCTTAGCCTACCATATAACGATCAATTTGGAGAAGGCAAAGCCTATCACTCCATAATTAATATCTTGACTAAGGAGGCACGCCTACCATGTAAGTCAAAGAAGAGACAAAACCTTCCACTCAATATATAATATATATATGATCAAATTTAGAAATGTAAACATAATTTAAAATTAATTACCTCTAAAACTAAACGTATGAACGAAACTGATTGGATCAACGTGAGAGACATCGTGCTGATAACGTAATATAAACTTGCAATAATATAAGAGGTATCTATGCGAGATTAATTATGTATAAATATTATGGGAAGTGGAGGTGAGTGTTTAGAGAGTAACGGAGGAGAAGAACGAGAAACAGTGTATTGTGAAGAAGTTTTGTGAGATCACGTAAAAGTATATCGCTCTTCTCCTTTCACAAGTCTTATTAATAGGAAAATATAAACTAATAAGACAAAATAAAAGATAACTTCATTAGAAGGCTACTTAGGCTAGAAGTAATTATATATCTTACCATGAATACTTATCCATGCAAATAGGTATTATCCATTTCTTAACAGATTCTTATTATTTTTTGGTGTTGTGCTTATTCGTTTTCTTATATTCACCTGTTGTACATATATTTATAGCGGAAGAAAGTGGTGAATCACATAACATTAGGTTGACTTCGTATTTAGCCCCCTAGTATAGCCACTAAAGCCGAGGCGCCCCACAATATTTGCCTCATTAGATTTTGCCTTGTACTTAATTTCTCTTTATTTTTTACTCTAAACTTTGTATCCCTCCCGAGTTTTTAGGTTGAAAATACATATTCGGTTTTAAAATCAGAGATAAATAAAATTTTAAATATTTTTCACTCTATTTTGAAAAATAAAAATAAAAATAATTTGATGATTGAAAAATGCTTAAAAACGCGATTTGGAACACTAATTTTCGGTTTAGGATCCGTAATTACCTGATTCGATTTTATATGATTTAATCGAGAGAGATACAAAGTTTAGGGTAAAAAATAAAGAGAAATTAAATACAAAGCAAAATCGAATGAGGCAAATATTGTGGGGCGTCTCGGCTTTAGTGCTTATACCAGGGGGCTAAATACGAAGTCAACCCCGTACATTTACCACTCGTTACTTCAAAATAAAAACACTTGGAAATTACTTAAATGTGCTTCAAGGCCGTGCCTATAAGCAAAAAATTGTGGCATTTGCCTCATGTTGACAATATTTACATAAAATTTAGGGCCCCCAAAATTAATAATTTACTCTTAGAATGTATGCTTTTGGAGTTACTAATATATATACTAATGAATACTATATTCTAATTAGTAATGTTTTAAATTTATGTCATATTTTTATAGTAAATTAGTAATATTTTTATCTATTAACTCGTGATCTAAAATTTCTATTCACTTATTCTAATTATTTATATGAAAGAACGATTTGTTAGTCGGCAGATATATAGAAATTGATTAGAAAATTGATAATTTAATGAAAAAGTTCATAAAATTTTTTTAAAACACGAAAAAAGTTATTATAATATTTTTTACAATAGTTTATATCATTCGAGGTTAGGTTAAAGATATCTACTAAACTTCATACATAAAATCTAATTTTTAAACCTCAGCCTAAATTTAAACTTGGCACGGCACTGTGCAGTTTATAGAAACGTAAACTTGATGACATCTGGACAAAATAAAAAACACATTATTTTCACCAATATATAAATTTATGTCCCTACTTTGAAGATACGAATTACGATTTCACTAAATTAATTATTCGGAGTCGACAACGTAAAAACCAATTAAAAAAAAAAGTAGATTACAAGTTTCGTAGAAACGTATATATAAGTATGTGTATATATATATATATTTTCCGACCAAAAAAAAAAAAAAAAGTATGTGTATATGTATATATTCATTTATATACGAGTATAAATACGTCGACCGATCTAACATAAATATCTAACATGAATCAAAAAAATTTCACAAGATCCCCTCCACCAATATGTGTGTATATACATACATATAAACGCGTGTCTCATTCCCATTCGTCAGAATTTGAGGTTTGCCTTAAAGTAACACACAATCTCCTGCTGCAAGTTGGAAACATATCTATAGGTTAAATGGGAGAAGAGTTTGAGAGGTTAGGTAAAGGAAGACTCACGAGTAAACAAAGGATGATACAAGCTGCGGCACCAGGGAATAATGCATACCAAATGTTCAACTTTTGTAACTTTGCCCCATCTATAAACATTAGTGGTAAACTTGCCGCTGTTCACATGAACAAAGCGCAAATATTAGTCCCCATTCTTACAAAACCATATGTTAGAAATCTAAACTGTTTTTGGTAGGATGTCAAATAAGTTGAGTTGAAAGATTAATTTCCCAATTTCCAAAACTAAAAGTAATACAAAGTAGAATATACAAATTACCTGGCGGATGGTTGGCACGAGCAATGATCATAAATGCGATAGAAGCAGCGAGAGCCGTGCTGCGGGCAAGCCAACCTGGCCCAAAAACAGAGAACGCCAACACCCCGATGGCTGCACAGCCTATCTGAGCCATGAACATATTGTATTTCTGAAATAAATGCACACCATATATGTTGATCAAATCACTAGCTAGCCTTTTAACCGCAATCAGTGTTTCCTTCCGGAAAAGGCGTTTAGGAAAATACCCGAGCAGCAGGAGAAGTAGGAGTGGTGAAGAGAATGGCAGAGACGGCACCAAGTGGTGCAACCGACATTGATATCCCTTTAGGGTTTAACATCTGATCTATTCTTCCCATTATTGCCATAGCCGCAAATGCTCCTTTTTATCATACCAATGAAATACAAACACTACAATTAATATTTGATTTGCTCAAAACGGTTATGAATTCATATTGAGCAATACAATCCTTTTGCATGGATGTTCTAAATAACAAAACCTAAAATGATAATACCATTCAGTGATTTGACTGAATATGTATAACCTTTTGAGATCAGCTTTTACGAGTCAAGAGTACAGAAATTAATTTAAGGAAAAACCAAAACAAACAAGCTAATCCGAAATTCGAGAATTGGTCAACCTCAGAACAGTTTAGTTTAATAGCCTACTACTAGTCTACTACTATCTATAGCTATTTGGTCGTTAGAAGAGACACAATCTCTCTCTCTCTCTCTCTTCCCTTGTCTTGGGACAAAGAAAATTGCTGTTTTTATTTTTAGAAAGAAACTAACCTGCGGCAGGCCAAATGACGTCACTAAGCGACGGAGCCGCCGTGGTGTTCTCAGGCTTCCAAGAGTCCCAAGAAACCGGCGTAGACACACCGAAGCTTTCCCTCATTCGCGGGGGAGTGCTCCATGACCTAAGGCTTCTCAAATGCCCCACAGATTCATGAATACATAGATCATAAGAAGAGAGCCCTAAGAAATGCTGCCTTCTCAATCCGGCGGGTACCATCGAAGGAGCCCGTCGAAGAAGGTGTAAGTGGCCGGGTGGTAGAGGAAGCGAAGCCATGGGTTGTTGATGTAAATATCTCAACAAAGACTCATTAACATGTTCCCCTCTTTCTACTTATACCAAAAAGATGAGAAAGAGAACACATAAGTGGACAATGACATATATAAAGTACATATACGCTGGTGTACACTAGGATTTTTTCTCCCCCAGCTATATTAATATGGCATTTGCATTACTTAAAAGTTAAAACAAGTTTTAAAATTCATAATAAATCATAAAAGGCTTGCTACCAGTAATTATTTACTGCTGTTCACATTTCATTCAACTATATAAAATGCATTAATCAAAGTCAATTATCAGTTTTATTGACTACTACGTTTAAGTTTTAGGTTTTTGTTTTTTACTCGAAAACAGGATTTTGAAAAATCAGTTTTTTTTTTTTTTTTTCAACCACACTTTAATATCGATTGGGCCACAACTGGCTCGATCCCGGGTGCACTGGTGATTCTTGCTTCAGCGGACTTACCTTTTGCCACTTGGACCAAGTCACTTGTGCTTGAAAAATCAGTTTATGTGACAAAATTACATTATCATTTTATATTATTTTACACATATTAAAATATATTAAAATTTGTTTTTTAATCAAAAATATATATGTTAAAACTCTATTATATCTTTGAAAAGAGAGGTCGACCATTGATGTAATACATGTTTTTATATGCATTTTCTTTTTTTTGCTAAGATAGCAGTTTAATTAAACTTATACTACTATATATGTGTGAATGTTCTTTCTCATCTTGATTTGAGTGGAGGAATTTTTACGAAGATACAAACTAATTATTTTTACGCTACTCGATCACCAAATTTACAACATACTTCAAAAAACTACTGATCTCCCGATGGAGTTTTAATTTTTTTTTTCAACCAATAATACTATGTATACTCATGATTAATTAAGAACAAGGGCCTACATGTATTATAACATTAATTAAGAGAAGAATGACTTTTAGACTTTATATATTTAAATGATAGTTGCAAGTGAATATGCCCAAAAAAAAAAAAAAAAAGGCAGTGGCCATATAAGAGTTGGATGGGGTTCAAAGGGTAGTCTCCTTGATCAGTCGAAAGGTCATTGGGTAACAACAGTGACTCTATATAATCTTAATTTATCTGTGTTCATCGTTATTTAATTTCGTTTAATATGTTAAATTAGAGATTTTTATTTGTATTTGTGTTATAGATATAGAAGTTGTCGCCTTCACATGGATACACATGTTCCATGTTTCTAATCGTGACCACCAATCATAGATTTAAAATTAAAATTATATAATACAATATGTTTTAATGTAAACCAAAATTAAAATTGTGTCGAACCTCTCTCAAAGACGAACGAATCTTCGAGGCCGGTTTAAAAGGCCAATTAATTTAGACAGAACGGAGAACAGTCTTTATTGAATTTTGATAACATTGGTCTTGGGTTTGTATCAAATAAACGTATAAAGCGAGCAAAACCAAAGTTTTAACATATCCAAGTGGCGTGACCCAAAAAAAAAAAACATGTCCAAGTTGGTTTTTAAGCAAAACAAATCCC
>OVAF01002169.1:0-16786 GCA_900406245.1 Odontarrhena argentea | reverse complement strand
TCATATTTAGGAGCTATCTAAATATGTAATATTTCCTAATGAGAGATTAGGGTTTCTAGTTGATTAGTATAAGAGGAAATGTCAAAGTGTGACATAACTCATAGGTTTTGAGATTGAGCGGAGAAGTATTCTTTATATTTGTGTTTCTCATAACCTACAATCTCTATATTTGGTATCAGAGCGTGGTTGAAGATCGTGACATTGAGCATTAATCGTTACTTTCTTTGAGAGATATACAAAGAAAGAGACGATGACAAAGGACAAAGGAGTAGAAGAAGACGAGATGTCATCACAAGTGACAAAGGTGAAGGATGGAGGAGGATCCTCTTCCATTAAGAGTCCCATGTTGAACTCGAGCAACTATACGGTGTGGGCCATACGGATGAAAAGGATTCTCAAAGTCAATAAGGTTTGGGAGATAGTTGAATCGGGAACAGACGATGGTGACAAGAACGACATGGCCATAGCTCTGTTGTTTCAATCAATTCCCGAAGCTCTCGTCCTCCAAGTTGGAGATCTAGACACAGCCAAAGAAGTATGGGGAGCTATAAAGGCAAGGCACCTAGGAGCTGATCGAGTTAAAGACGCAAGACTTCAAACATTGATGGCAGAATTCGACCGACTCAAGATGAAAGACACAGAGAAGATCGATGAGTTTGTCGGAAAACTGTCCGAGATCTCTTCAAAGTCGGCTGCACTAGGGGTGGATATTGAAGAATCTAAGATGGTTAAGACGTTTTTGTCGAGCCTTCCCCGGAAAAAGTATATTCATATTGTGGCAACTCTTGAACAAGTGCTAGATCTTAATAAAACAAGCTTCGAA
Organism: Odontarrhena argentea; assembly: GCA_900406245.1. NCBI lineage: Eukaryota > Viridiplantae > Streptophyta > Magnoliopsida > Brassicales > Brassicaceae > Odontarrhena > Odontarrhena argentea. Next base: position 15,963 of record OVAF01002169.1, on the reverse strand, counting down.
GACATCATAGGTCGCTTGAAAGCTTATGAAGATCGTGTTGAAGATGAGGAAGAAGCGCAAGAAGAAAAGAGCAGATTAATGTATGCCAACATGGAGAATCAATACGATCAGTCTAATCGCAACTTTAATGGAGATTATAGAGGAAGAGGTCGAGGAGGACGTTATCTTAACAGAGGAAGAGGTCGCGGAAGGACTAATGTAACTAAGGATTTGTCAAAGATCGAGTGTTTTAGGTGTGATAAGATAGGACACTATGCTTCGAACTGTCCGGACCGTCTGCTTAAGTTACAAGAAACGCTCGTCAAGGACAATTCAGATACAACATAAGCTGATGAACTTATGATGCATGAGGTAGTATGCATTAATATTGGAAGTGCAAGGATGAATGAAGTTGTCTATCTGAATGAGAGGAATGTGAAACCTAAAGACTTTGAAGCTAGCTCAGATGGTAGTAACGTGTGGTACTTGGATAACGGAGCTAGTAACCACATGACCGGAAACCGAGACTACTTTAAGTTCATTGATGAGTCTATAACAGGTAAAGTAAGATTTGGAGATGACTCTCGTATAGACATAAAAGGAAGAGGGGCGATTTCCTTTGTGAGCAAGAATGGAGAACAGAAAACTCTAGCTAATGTCTACTTTACACCAGCATTGAAGAGCAATATAATCAGTCTTGGACAAGCTACGGAGTCGGGATGCGATGTCAGAATGAGAGATGACTACCTTACGTTACATGATAAGAATGGTAACTTAATTGCAAGAGCCAAGAGATCCAAGAATCGGTTGTATAAGGTACTCATGGAAATAGTGGATACAACGTGTCTACAACTTACGTCTCGGAGCAATTCAACGAAGTGGCATGCAAGACTTGGGCACATTGGAATAGACTCAATGAGATCGATGTTGAACAAAGAATTGGTCGTCGGTGTTCCAAAATTCAGTATTGAAAAAGAAACATGCTCATCATGCTTACTTGGAAAGCAAGCAAGACAATCTTTCCCTAAAGCAACCTCATACCGTGCTACACAAGTTCTTGAGCTTGTGCATGGAGATCTTTGTGGACCTATTTCTCCTCCTACGGCTGCAAGAAACAAGTACATCTTTGTACTTATTGATGATCACTCCAGGTATATGTGGTCGATTCTCTTGAAGGAAAAGGGTGAGGCATTTGATAAATTCAAGAAGTTTAAGGCATTGGTACAGCAAGAGACAGGAGCTAGCTAGTGTCAAAACTGTCAGAACCGATAGAGGCGGTGAGTTCACGTCACTAGAGTTCCAAAGTTTTTGTGAGAATTCAGGAATTCAACGACACTTGACTGCTCCGTATTCTCCTCAACAAAATGGGGTAGTAGAGCGAAGAAACCGAACATTGCTGGAGATGACTAGAAGCATCATGAAACACATGAATGTACCTAACTACTTTTGGGGAGAAGCAGTAAGACATGCCACTTATCTCATCAACAGAGTGGCGACTAGGGTTTTGGTGTCGAAAACTCCATATGAAGCCTTCAAGAACAAGAAACCTAACGTCGAGCATTTGCGTGTGTTTGGTTGTATTGGATACGCTAGAACAGAGATTCCACATCTCAAGAAGCTTGATGACAGGTCAAGAGCATTGATACACCTCGGAACTGAACCGGGATCAAAAGCCTACAGGTTGTTTGATCCGAATAGCCGCAAGATTGTGGTAAGTAGAGATGTTGTCTTTGATGAGAGTAAGAGTTGGAAGTGGGATGATTCAGAAAAAGGGACCGAGGGTGAACCAGGAGAGTTCAATATCGTGTTGGGAAAGTATGGATATGAAATGGCAAGAGAAAGTGGCGAAGTATTGGAAGAAACTACGGCTGATGATGTTGCTGAAAATGAGACTAACGATCATGATGAGGAAGAAAACTTCGAGGAAGAAAATGCGATTCAACCTCCGTTGAGAAGGTCTACAAGACAGAGTGTAAGACCGAGCTATTTGGATGATTATGTTGTGGAACTTGCTATGGTGGAGTGTGAGCGTCTCTTGATGGCAGTTAATGATGAACCATGGAATTATGAGGAGGCAAAAGATGAAGAAGTTTGGAGAGATGCTTGTGAAGAAGAGATTTCCTCCATTATCAAGAATAAGACGTGGAATTTGGTTGATCTTCCGGCCGGAGCAAAGGCAATAGGGCTGAAGTGGGTTTTCAAGATTAAACGTAACTCTGATGGGAGCATAAACAAGTTAAGGCGAGACTAGTAGCAAAGGGTTATGTACAGCGATATGGCATCGATTTCGATGAAGTGTTTGCTCCCGTCGCTCGCATAGAAACGGTAAGATTTCTTCTCGCTTACGCAGCCTCAAATGGATGGGAAGTACACCATTTAGATGTGAAAACAGCATTCCTTCATGGAGAGTTAAAGGAAGTCGTGTTTGTCACTCAGCCGGAAGGGTTCATAATCAAAGGGAGTGAGGATAAAGTGTATAAGTTGAACAAAGCACTTTACGGATTGAAGCAAGCACCAAGGGCTTGGAATGATAAGCTTAACAAGGTACTTGGAGAATTGAAATTTGAGAAGTGCTCAAAAGAGCCCTCTTTGTACCGAAAGCAAGAAAGGGAACACATTCTGCTTGTAGCCGTGTACGTAGACGATTTTCTTGTTACTGGTTCGAGTCTTGAAGCTATATTGGAGTTCAAGAAAGGAATGTCAACAAGGTTTGAGATGAGTGACCTTGGGAAGTTGACATATTTTGTTGGTATCGAGGTTCTTCAACATGAAGAAGGAATCACGTTGAAACAAGAGAGATATGCGAAGAAAATATTAGAACAAGCAGGAATGGGTGAGTGCAATGCGGTACATATTCCTATGGACGCAGGCTTGAAGCTTTCTAGATCGCAAGTGGAGAAGAATGTTAATGAGAGAGAGTATAGAAGAAACATTGGGTGTTTGCGGTACTTGATTCATACAAGACCAGACCTATCTTATTCGGTTGGGGTGCTAAGTAGGTACATGAGAGAACCTAAGGAGTCTCATGGCGCAGCTCTAAAGCAGGTCTTAAGGTATTTGCAAGGAACTCTTTCTCATGGCATTACTTTCAAGCAAACAAAGAAGGCTAAACTGATAGGCTATAGTGATAGTAGCCACAACGTGGACATGGATGATGGTAGGAGCACCACTGGCCATATATTCTATCTCAATGACTGCCCTATTACATGGTGTTCCCAGAAACAAGAAACGGTAGCTTTGTCTTCTTGTGAGGCAGAATTCATGGCAGCCACTGAAGCAGCTAAACAAGCGATTTGGCTTCAGGAGCTCCTTGGTGAAGTCGTCAACAAACCATGCGAGAAGGTGATAGTTCGAGTTGACAACAAGTCTGCGATAGCTCTTACAAAGAATCCCGTTTTCCATGGTCGAAGCAAGCATATACACACTCGATATCATTTTATCAGAGAGTGTGTTGAGAGTGAACAAGTTGAAGTGCAACATGTTCCTGGAAATGAGCAGAAAGCTGACATTTTGACAAAAGCACTTGGAAGAGTCAAGTTCAAGGAGATGAGAGATCTCATTGGTGTTCATGATGTGTCTAAGTTCGACTTTAAGCTTAAGGGGGAAAATGTTGGAGTAAGCTTAAAGTAAACTTGAGAAGACAAAGATTTAAAAGGTATATTTAGGAGATATCTAAATATACATTCATATTTAGGAGCTATCTAAATATGTAATATTTCCTAATGAGAGATTAGGGTTTCTGGTTGATTAGTATAAGAGGAGATGTCAAAGTGTGACATAACTCATAGGTTTTGAGATTGAGCGGCTTAAGTTTTGAGAGGTATTTTCTTAAGCAATAAAGAGAAGTATTCTTTATATTTGTGTTTCTCATAACCTACGATCTCTATACTGGTAAACACGCAGAGCATATGCTAACCGAANNNNCATCTGTAATACGCATCCAAAGATCGTTTCAGCCGCTTTGAGCAGAGGAGAATGATGGCAAGGAAGCAGAATCTTCAGACTGATGATCCGAACTTATGGATACAATAGTGGATGTGCGACATTTTCTGGTGCGGGACGCAGGGCCACCCTTATATTTAAAAAAAAAAAACTCAGTCGATTGAAACAGAATAACGTCACATAAAACACAGAAACGAGGCGCGGAGAAAGGTAGTTGAAGAGAAATTCAAGTCTAGCCAGTGGCAGAGAACTAACCTTTTCAATAGCAGATGGGTGAGAGGGAGGGGACATTTCAGGATCTTGCGATGGTGAGTAAGATATAGCTTGAGATGCCTTGTAAACCATAAGAAATGAAGGTAACAGTGAGCTAGTAGTATACAAGAGGCGGTAAATCAAAGGGATTGGTGATTTAAGGGCATACCGAATCCGAACATGACTGAGTATCTGAAACATATCCACCCTCAGAAGAGGTCGCTGTCTGATTAGGAATGCTTGCGCTGATTCATCATGTGAAGGTCCTGAATCATCTTTACAGAGCGGGGAGGTTGGTTTTCCGGATTCAGCCCCAAGGGATCTGCGAAGACTCGCAAGCTCAGTTTGAAACGAACTGAGATCGGGAGAGTCCTTGGACAACAGATTCCAAAGCAGAACAACCACGCCACAAAGGCAGGAGAGTGGAGTTGTCGGCAGCATTGGCAGTACCCACTGATGGTGGTTGAGGTACTTCTGTAGAGCAGAGGCAGCTGGCATCTTTCTTGCCATCACACAAACAAAGGAGTGGGAGACTGGCGTCTCCATGATGCCAGTCCTTGTTGCTGAATTTGTACCCAACAGAAAGGAGCTCGTTTAGGAGACAAACTGCTGGATCAGAACCAATGTCCTTAGTATATATGAACCTCCAGCTATAAGCGAATGCGATATTTTTATACCAGAAAGGGCAGAATGTATAAAGAGTTAGTACAAAGAAAGGGCAATGAAGCATAAAAACTGAATACAAAGTCAAGCGAAACCTCGGAATGCCTTTCAACTTGCCAACGGTATGTATTGAGCCGAGGCAGGACTGCTAAACGTCGGTTGAGAAAGGTATCTGTGGAAGAGGCCCTATGCAGGAACTGCAAAAGATAGAGCTCTTACTCAAACTCTAGTCCTAACTATGTTATACAATGTGTTGTGGCTGTTAAATAAGATACTACAAGTTACCAATCCAACCATTCTTTACAAAAATTGTACAGTATTTCATCATTCAAGTCTAAAAAAAAAAATAGAAAAGTACTAGAGTTGTGAACCTCATAACATTTAGCACAATATCACTTTGTCCATTGGTCGAGCAAAGGCTGATCCGATTGCATCTCCCACGCTCTCGATTTCATCCAATTGCCTCCAAGCAGAAAAAAGTTTGAATTAACTAAAGGAAAGAAAGCAGCAAATATTAGCAAGCAGAAAGTAGACGTTCTGCACATATATTATATATCCAAAGAAACAACCAATGTTCTAAGGAATCATCAGTCTCACCTTTTCTTCGGGGTTTCATCTTCATTTTCTTCTTAATATCCATCAGTACTGCTCTCCTTCTTAGAAGCCTTAGCAGGACATGTTTGCGGCATGTTTCTCATCTGCACTTTCCTGCAAATAATATAAAGTATCAACACTTGCAGGACAACACAAACAACCTGAAAATAATCACAAATAGTACTATCACAAAGCTTACTTCATTAGAATCGTCTTCAAATGAATCTGAAGAGATAGCAGGAGTTGTCTTCTTCATCAGATCTTGTTCAGATGAGTCTAAAGAACTTTAAGACCTACACCATTTTAGTATTACAATAAATTAGATGTTATTCTTAACAATTTAAAGCTGATCTCTACATTACTTGAAACTGATCCACGTGCAGATGTTGTGCTAGGCATGGTTCTCATGTGTTCTCTTGAAATTTCCATGAAAACACACATAAAAAAGAGTCTAAGTGAAGCAAATACAGATGCATTGGTTTGGATTTGCCTTTTTATGAAAATTTTTACAAAATAACCCCCCCCCCTCCCCCCCCCAAAATGCAAAGTAATAAAATTGATTGCCATCGTTAGTGATTATCAGACCTGTTAAAAGAGATACAACTCAATTCTTTAAATTTAAGAATTATTAATGGATCTCCTCGGACTTGGCAGAGTCAACCACAAAGATGTTCTCAATCTGCAAAAATGAATGATGTTAGCTCCTTGTAAGCTTTCTAAAGACAAAATAAAAACTCAGTTAGGAGTCTTAGTTCATACCTCCTTGATTTATCTAAAGCCGAAAACATTAAAGGAGGCAGACTCAATGTTCTGCAACAACGGAAAATAAAATTAAATTAAAAGATAAGTTATAAGATTCAAAAATAAGAGCTGAAATTAAGATGGATGTAACAATATCACATTGTACGCAAAAATATTCAGCCCCAATTTATTAGGTTTTTGCTTTGATAATATACACACTGGAACAATGAAAAGAATGAAAAAAAACAAGAGAAAACTGCATATGACCGTTTTTACCAGCTACTGAAGTGAAGTGTCTTGGACAATCAACTTTTGATGTAAGCGTTCAGCTGCAGTGAAACACATGAACGTATACTCAGCTAAGTATCTAAGCTACTCATTGATCAATGAAGAAAGGTTGAATCTAATAAGGAGCTGCACTGTGACAAAATCATAATGTATTCCGAAGCTATTTTCTGAATAGAGAATAACCTTACATTTCGATTCTCCAGCTGAAGCAAAACTCCATCTTCTTGCAAGACTGGTAGAAGATCTAGATGCAGCCAGCCAACTATCATCTCACTTATGATTGATTGGGGGTAAGAAACTGTTCTGCTTCAATGAGATATCTCGTTCTTGAGAATTAAATCTCTTAGCAGCACAAGTACGAAATCAATAATAGCTTAAAATACTTTCGTCATGAGAACAAGAATAGACTGTCTACAGAATATAACCTGATCGTTTAACAGGAATTCATCGAGTGAAGTCTGAGTCATCTGAGAAAAACTACTTGAGATGAAGAAGGTCCCTGTAAGATCGATTGTTGCGACTGATGTGATTGATGTTGCTGTGGCTGTGATGTGTTGTGTTTCTAACGGTTTTCTTTGACTTTTGTAGGAGTTTTTCAGAGTCTTTTAGAGTCCTTTTGAGCCATAACAGGTACAAATTAGCTTGGAGCGAGAAGTGCGAAGATTAGAGTGAACAAACAAGTTGCTGTGAAGAAGTGGACGAAAAAGCTAGGATCGATCGATCCTAGTAATTAAGAAGTGACCGACCGTTCCTGCCATTTCCTTCACAAATCGAGTGTTCCTCTGCCTCCAAGATCGAATGATCCTAACTCAAGGATAGATCGATCCTGACCCTGCAAAGTTCTTTCCAAATTCGAAAACTTCTTTTTCTCATCTCTAAAGGAAAACCTAATTCTATTATTTTATTAAGAGATATCCAGAACGTGGAGAGACATATAAAAACCTGTTTTTAGCCCTTGTTTAGGCTACACTTGATTACGCTTTATTTTCTATTCAGATTCTTGTATTTATCTTCCTGGGAGAAGAAACCCTCATTCTGAACCTCTTGTGAAGCTTTTCTAAACCTTTCTTCTTTAATTCTATGCAATTCTTTTTATCTATGATTATGCTTGCTTTAATTATGTCTGAGTAGTTCTTTTAGTTAGATCTAGGTTTTTCAAAGGAATCATAGAACATGGAGATTAGACATAGATAGGATAAATCCATAGAGTTCTTCATCTAAGTGATTGTTAATGCTTTGATTAGTTTGGCCAACTAATTGAGTGATCTCAGGTTTCACCTAGATTCCAAAAGTCTTTAGGTGGCTAGAAAACATTTAGATAAGCAATTTGCCTTTCACTGCGAGAGTTGATGTTTAGGTAGATTGTGAACTGATCAAACCTGAACTATAAAGCTAAAGACTTGATAGTCTTAGTAAGTAATACCACAAGAGTGGACTACTTAATCTTTATGTTTGAGTTCGAGAACAGATCTTTAATAAATCCTGAATAATTGTTTGATATTATGTTCGATTGATTTCCTGCGAATTATCCTAGGTCTGGCGTTTTAATCTATTGAGTTTAAAACGTTATTTGTTTTAATTGTTTTTACTCTGAAACAACATTCACCTTTTGTCGTAGCTGAACATTTCATTTATTAGAGTTTGCAGTGTAACACTTGGTTCTTGTGGAATTCGACCTCTTTATACTACAATCATTTGTTGTGCACTTGCAGTAGTTTATTAGGGTTAAAACTCTGTGTATCAAGTTTTTGGCGCCGTTGCTGGGGACCAATTGCGTTACCTGTAGATATAACTTTGAAGTTTAGTCTACGATTTACTAACTTGTTCTTGTTTACTTGGTTTTGTGTGTTTCAGGTGTATGCATACAAGGAGTCTCGGCTCTAAAGAACTTATTGCTCACACCAACCAGAACCTAGCAAAACTTGAACGAGAAAACAGGAAATAAAAGGCAAAATCAGTCACAATGGGTAATGAAACCGTCAACAACGATGGGGACCTTGCAACCCAATTTCGAGCCATGCAAGCACAGATGCGACTCTTACAAGCCAACCAACGAGTCGAAGAGCCACGCAAACCCACAATTGCTGATGCTGATTGATCGATGGTGAAAATGGTATCATTTATTAACCACCAGAGGTTGTATTTTATATGTTTTCAAAGTCCTTTTCGAGTCTTTTTATACAAATAGGTAAAGGCGCCTGTTAGGGGTTTTTAACTGACCTCAAGGAATATTCAACCAAATGACGGAAGAATGAAGCAGAGATGAAGTAAACAATCATCATTGCCTTGGAGTTTAAACCAAATGACGTTCATAAGAAGTGAAGAAGAATCATTTTGAAGATAAATCAAAGAAGTGAAGAATTGAACCAGTGTCGACCGACGGTGGCACTACCGTCGATCGACAGCCTTGAATCGGCCAAAGATTTACTAAATCTGATTTTCAGAATCTTATAGAATATTTTATTAGGGTTACCTTTTTACCCTAGCTCGTGTGTGAGCCTATATATACTTATTTTTAGACCCTTGTTTAGGTCATGCTTCTTTTCCTAAGATTAAATTGTATGTTCTTTTCTTTTATCCAATAAAAGTTGCTTCATGATGATTCTCTCATATAGAGAGTAGTTACCCTAGCTGTGTGATCGATGGTGAAAATGGTATCATTTATTAACCACCAGAGGTTGTATTTTATATCTTTTCAAAGTCCTTTTCGAGTCTTTTTAATAAATTAGGTAAAGGCGCCTGTTAGGGGTTTTTAACGGACCTGAAGGAATACTCAACCAAATGACGGAAGAAAGTAGCAGAGATGAAGTTTACTATCATCACTGCCTTGGAGTTTAAACCATATGACGTTCATATGAAGTGAAGGAAGAATCATTTTGAAGTTAAATCTAATATGGAAGATTTGAAGCACTGTCGATCGACGGACGAAAGCGTCGACCGACAGCCTTGACGGTTTAGAAGATTGACTAAATCTGATTTTACGGAAACTTCTAGATTATTCTATTAGGGTTACCTTTTTACCCTAGCTCGTGTGTGAGCCTATATATACTGTTTTTTAGACCCTTGTTTATGTCTAAGCTTCTTTTCAGACCTTTAGAGGTATAACCTCTATTCTTGTACTTCGTTTCACATTCAATAAAAGTTGCTTCTTGACAAATGAACTCCATTAGTGAGTAAGTCAATTCTTTGTTGATTTCAATTCTAGTTTTAGGTTAGATTTACTTTATTGCAATCACTCTTACAAAGAGGTACGGGTGGGTTATTCCGTATTCTTGAGGAAGCACATCTGAGAAGTGGTGTCTAGCTTCTTCAGTAGTATCTCTGACAAAGATCTCTGCATCTAGCCTAGGCGTTACAAGCCACCGGTGCGGTGTGATCAGGGGGTTGTCATTTGACTTTCAAGGATATCCAGCTTGAGACCATGGATGGAGAATGATCTAGAACCTTATGTGAGAAAGGTTCACTCTTGCAACCGCACTGAGCACCAATTCCACTCTCAGAATAGCTGAGCATATCACAAAAGAGTGTAAACAGCAAAGTATGCGTTCTTCTTATGAAGGATCAACTGCTGTGATATTTAGGTTTGTAGTATTGGATCGATGATGATCAATCCGTCATCCATGCTATTTAGATCTAGATAGTTGTAGTAATTTAATATCTTTCCTAAGCTAGTTTGATTTCAACAAAGCTATCTATCTATCTAGGTTAGTACACGTTTTATACTGCATTAGATTTAGGATTCAATCACCTTCTCATTAGATTTAGTTTTGCATCTTTAAACTTATAAAAACCTAAAATCAATCTGCATTCATATAGTTTAGATCTAGGTTTAGGATCTGCATTAGTGTTAGTCTAGCTAGAATTGGCCACCGATCCCTGAGTTCGATAACCCTATACGCTTTACTACATTCGATTATATCTTGAGTGTGACCGAATATGGATTTGGTAAAGGAAGAGTCACTTTCTCGGATATCAAATTGGCGCCGTTGCCGGGGATCGGTTGGTTCAATTACTAGTTGGGAAGAATAGGAATCTCGCTGCTTTTTACTTTCTTGCATTAGATTAGGTTGCATTTAGATTAGGATTTTGCTTGTTGATTTTCTTTTCGTTTGATTTTTGTTTAAATTTTTAGGACCCGTGCTACTGTGTCGATCGACGCTCTACTGCCGTCGATCGACACAACTTGGCGTTTTGCCACTTAGCTTCCTTGAGTGGACTGATTCTTGGTTCTCTTCTTCAATCTTTTCAGGTGCATGACACGTGGCCTTGGCCCATAATCACTGTTTGAACCTACACTTGACGATGGAAGGACGATTCAAAAGATACCATGCTTCCAACAGATGTCATCTAAGCAGAGCTCATTGCACTTCACCGATGACCACATTTTGGATCCTTGATTGTTCACTTGCTAGTTGGTATACACCACCACGTCATCATCATCATCACCACCTTATCATTCCATGTGACATATTCTCCTTTTCGAAAAATTCGGCTTAAGCGATACTTGAAAAACAGCCAGTTTGCATTAAAAACAGCCAGCAAACTTAGAATAAAAACAGCCAACGGGAAACATGGCTCTTGGAGGTGATGGTCTAAAAACCAAAATGATCGCTCCGGAGATGATCCTATGCAAAGTAAGATCCGTTCTGCTTTGTTGTACAAATATTCGCAGGAATGGAGTGAGGCTAGGAAAGAAATTTCCCATCATGCACCAACCAATTCTAAAAAAGATATAAGTGTGGGGGAGAATATGTTAAGTTCATACCAGTTCATATCATTCATCATACCATTCCATCACTATACCACTAGCAACTGAGTGAACCTACCAATCTAGAAGGGTGAAGTGTGTGAATCATTTGGTGATACGAGCAAGGAAGTGGATGTGACTGTGTTGTTAGTTGTGGCGTGACATTTGCTTGAGTTTGGAAATTGGAAGTGACACTTGAGTCAGGCTTGTTTAATTTGAGAATTAAGATCAGATGGAGAGGCGAGAAAGACAACTGTACCTAGCTGTGATATCCATAGGCTTTCAGCTTAGATTTGTTGCGAGGACGAACAAAAGTCTAAGTCTGGGGGAGTTGATCGATGGTGAAAATGGTATCATTTAGTAACCACCAGAGATTGTATTTTATATTTTTTCATGTTTTTTTCGAGTATTTTCATATATATTAGGAAGGAGAGCATTTTGGGGAGTTTCTAAGATGATTGGTGCTGTTTGGAGCTGTTTGGAGGAAATCAGCAATGTGACGATGCAGAACCAGTCCGAAGTTCCTCAAAGATTAGATCTGATAGAGACCTTCCAGATGGATTTTTGAGCCAATATTTTGACACAAGTTATATAATTGAGTTAGCTTCATTTTGGCGGTGGTTTCGTGATAATCCGAGTAGCGGTTGAAGAGATATGACCGTTTTAGTGAAGACTGGTCCGTCTGGCATGCGAAGAGAGTGCATCCAGAAAGTCACCGAAGGGGGTGTTGATCGACGGAGCCATTACCGTCAATTGAAACTGTTAAAAACAGGCCAAATTCTTCCGAAACGAGGCCCGATGAAGCCCATGTCATATGTTATGCCCTAGCTCGACTTTTCTTGTATAAATACGTGTTTTTGACCACTGTTTAGGTCAGACTCCTTCAGAGGCTCAAATTAGGCTAGGGTTTTAGATATGGAAGCTTCTTTTTAAGACCTTTAGAGGTATAACCTCTATACTTGTGCTTCTCTTCATATCTAATAAAAGTTGCTTCTTGACAATGAACTCCATTAGTGAGTAAGTCAATTCTTTGTTGATTTCAGTTCTAGTTTTAGGTTAGATTTACTTTATTGCAATCACTCTTACAAAGAGGTATAGAAGGACTATTCTGTATTCTTGAGGAAGCACATCTAAGAAGCTGTGTCTAGCTTCTTCAGGATCATCTCTGATAAAGATACCTGCATCTAGTTAGGCGTTACAAGCCACCGGTGTGGTGTAATCTGGGGGTTGTCATTTTACTTTCGAGGAAATCCAGCTTGAGAACCTGGATGGAGAATGCTCTAGAGCCTTAGTGAGAAAGGTTTCACGCTTGCAACCGAACAGAGCACCAATTCCACTCTCGGAATAGCTGAGCTTATATCAATAGGGTGTAAACAGCAAAGTATGCGTTCTTCTTTGGAAGAATCAACCGCTGTGATACTTAGGTTTGTAGTATGGGTCGATGATGATCAATCTGTCATTCATACTATTTAGATCTAAGTAGTTGTACTAATTTAATATCTTTTCTAGGCTAGTTTTGATTTCAACAATACCTATCTATCCTAGTACCACACGTTTTTAATTATTAGTTTTAGGTTCATCTATCAACTTTTCATTAGATTTAGTTTTGCATCTTTAAACTTATAAAAACATAAAAACAATCTGCATTCATATAGCTTAGGTTTAGATTTCTTTTCCGCATTAGTGTAGATCTAGCTGGAATTTGACCACCGATCCCTGAGTTCGATAAACCCTATACGCTTTACTACATTCGATTATATCTTGAGTGTGACCGAATAGGGATTTGGTAAAGGAAGAGTCACATTGCTCGGATATCAATCACTCGCTAGTTGGTAACTCATACAAAAGACCTATTCTCCCTTGCGAAAGAGTGACTTTGCGTAATAAAAACAGCCAGTTTGCATTAAACAACCAGCAAACAATAAAAATAGCCAGCGCTAAAAAGAGCCAATGGGAAACATGGCTCTAAGATGAGGGTGCAGGCATTCCAAATACTCTTAGAGATGATCCTAAGCAAAGACCATGTGAACGTTGAGGGTGCCACGCATTAAAAAGGCGTTACATACTTTGAGAAAAACACAAAAAGAATAAGTCTTGGGGAGAATGCCTTAAGGTCATAATACCACATGAGCAATGCCACTAGAAAATGAGTGAACCAACCAATCTAGAAGGGTGAAGCGTGTGAATCATTTGGTGATACGAGCAAGGAAGTGGATGTGACTATGGTTTGTAAGTTGTGGCGCTGATTTTGCTTGAATCTGGAAGTTGGAAGAGGCACTTGAGTCAGTCTTGTCTAGTTTGAAACCTAAGATCAGATGGAGAGGTAAAGAGGATTCTACCTAGCTGTGAATTTCACGAGCTTTCAGCTTAGATTTGTTGCGAGGACGAACAAAAGTCTAAATCTGAGGGAGTTGATCGATGGTGAAAATGGTATCATTTATTAACCAATAGAGGTTGTATTTTATATGTTTTCAAAGTCCTTTTCGAGTCTTTTTATACAAATAGGTAAAGGCGCCTGTTAGGGGTTTTTAACGGACCTGAAGGAATATTCAACCAAATGACGGAAGAATGAGGTAGAGATGAAGTAAACAATCATCATTGCCTTGGAGTTTAAACCAAATGACGTTCATGAGAAGTGAAGAAGAATCATTTTGAAGATAAATCAAAGAAGTAAAGAACTGAACCAGTGTCGACCGACGGTGGCACTACCGTCGATCGACAGCCTTGAGTCGGCCAAAGATTTACTAAATCTGATTTTCAAAATCTTCTAGAATATGTTATTGGGGTTACCTTTTTACCTTAGCTCGTTTGTGAGCATATATATACTTATTTTTAGACCCTTGTTTAGGTCAAGCTTCTTTTCCCAAGATTAAATTGTACGTTCGTTTCTTTTATCCAATAAAAGTTGCTTCATGATGATTCTCTCATATAGAGAGTAGTTATCTTTTGTTGATTTCGCTCTAGTTTTAGGTTAGATTTATTTTATTGCAATCACTCATACCAAGAGGATAAATCCTTAGGGAAGCATCTGATTCGTGGTGCCTTTCTTTAGTGGTTGAGTCTCTGACAAAGAACGTCATATTCAGATTGGCGTTAAGATCCACCGGTGAGTGTGATCGATGGTGAAAATGGTATCATTTACTAAATCTGATTTTTGGAAACTTCTAGAATATTTTATTAGGGTTACCTTTTTACCCTAGCTCGTGTGTGACTATATATACTGATTTTCAGACCCTTGTTTAGGTCTAAGCTCTTTTATTCTAAGCCTTTGGTTAGAGGTAAAACCTCTTTTGTACGTTCTTTTCTCTTTTAATAAAAGTTGCTTCTTGACAATGATCTCCATTAGTGAGTAGTCTTTCTTTGTTGATTTCATTCTAATTTTGAGGTTAGATTTATTTTATTGCAATCACTTATACAATGAGGGTACTGAAAAACTGATTAAGTATTCCTTGAGGAAGCACATCTGAGAAGTGGTGTCTTTCTTCAGTGGTAGTTTCTCTGACAAAGAACACCATATCTAGTTAGGCGTTAAGATCCACCGGTGAAGTGTTATTGGGGTGTTGTCATTTGACTTTCAAGGATATCCAGACTTGAGACCCTGGATTGAGATCGATCTAGAACCCTTGAGAAAGGTTCACTCTTGCAACTGACCCAAGCACCATATCCACTCTTAGAATAGCTGAGATTATCTCAACGAGTGTAAACAGCAAAGTAAGCGCTCGAAAGAGTCAACCGCTGTGATATCTAGGTTTGTAGTATTGGGTCGATGATGATCAATCCGTCATCCATGCTATTTATATCTAGGTAGTTGTAATTCTATAATATCTTTCCTATGCTAGTTTGAATTCAGCAATAATACTATCTATCTAGTTTTCATATCTATTTATTTTCTGCATTAGATTAGATCATCAATCACCTATTCACTAGATTTACTTTCCTGCATCTATAAAATATAAAACCTAAAATCAATCTGCATTCATATAGTTTAGATCTGCATATCTACTTTTCTGAATAGTGTTTGTTTAGCTAGAATTGACCACCGATCCTTGTGATTCGATACCCTATACGCTTTACTACATTCGGTTTGATGTATCATGGTTTTATTGGTTTTTATACCATGATACTAATTGATACTAAGGTTTTATGGTGTTTTTATAGTCAAATAAAGTTATTTTAGATACAAACACTTGCTTGGGAGTTTTTTGTGACTTTTGGAGCTTTTGGAAGAAAACAAGTGGACAGACGATGCAGAATCAGATTGCAGTACCTCAAAGATCATATCATTTGAAGGCCTTCCCGTGGGAATTTTGAGCTCTAAGTTCGACACAACATAGGAAATTGAGTTAGCTTCATTTTGGCGGTGGTTTCAACTCATTCCGAGCTGTGGTTAGGGAGATATGACGATTTTACTGAAGACAGGTCTCTATCTGGCGAGGGAAATCTCCGTCGGCCGACGGTAAACCGACATTATTCCCAGAAATTTCCTTTTATTTGCATAATTGGCCCAGAAGTTTCTAGAAGTTTTCCTTTTTTACCCAAGCTCGTGTGGAACCTTATAAATACCTATTTTTAGCCATTGTTTATGCTAAGCAATATTTTCTATTGAGACTCTTTGTATTTATCTTCCTGGGGAGAATAAACCCTAATTCTCTTTTATTTCAATTCTCTTTTTATTCTATGATGTGTTCTTAAATTATGTCTGAGTAGTTTCTTAGTTAGATTTAGGGTGTTCAAAGGAATCATGAACATAGGAATTA
>OVAF01002168.1:0-17128 GCA_900406245.1 Odontarrhena argentea | reverse complement strand
AAATATATTAATATCTTACACATTTTCAGACAACTATTAGAATATTTTTCCCAAAAATATTTCCAAAAAATGTTATCCACAAAATAATAAAAATATAAGTATTCAATCACATATCACATTATATCTTATTATGAATTTACTCATCCACGCACCGCGTGGACTTTCCCTAGTATATCATATTCGAACCTTTTTTTTTCTTGATTTTTTTTTCCGCCTTTTCACAATAACAATATATAATCTGAAATAATTTGTTAATGGATAAAAAGACANCTTGATTTTTTTTTCCACCTTTTCACAATAACAATATATTATCTGAAATAATTTGTTAATGGATAAAAAGACAACACAAAAAATAGAAAAAACATTGTATAACTTCATATATTAAAATTGGCAAAAACACAAAGTACATATCATTATACCATTTTTCATTAGAAATTTATGCGTATGTTATAATAAAAGTGAAGACATAATTAAGGAAAATAAAAACAAAATTCAAAGATGTGTTATTCCCTTTCGGTTTCCCTCGCCTGATTTTGTTTCGGCCTGTGTCGCATCTCAATTTAGAGGCCTCAAAAGACTAGATAGAAGAAAAATATTCTAAGTTCAAAAGCTATAATTGAAAGAGGAAAATATTTGCCTTCATTCACATAATAATGCATTCTTGTCCAAGGGAGTACTGGCTACGTACAATCTAAGAAAAGGGCCTTCAAGCAAAAAAGTACGGCCTTTGTATATAGATATGACCAAATAAATGGATTAACAATATATGACACATTGACATGAATCATGACTCATGTCGAGGTGTACTATTTTGTCATAAATGCATGCATGTATTTGCCATTTGGGATTTTCTGTCCCACAAGTTTTCATTTTACCTTTTCCAATACCTTTTTCCAAGAAATTTATGAATTTAAAGTTTCCATTCTAACTTTATACTACTACTTTTTTTATGATAAACTTCGGAATGTTCTCAAATATATTTCAACTGATCATTCTGTAGATGATTACCTAGTTTCTACTAAAAATATATAGCATGCACTCAAAATTCGAATCGTAAACATACATATGTGGACTGCATTTAATTCACGTCTATATATGTATACACTCGGTAATCTTAAATAATAAATTTCATTTAAAATGTAAGATAATAAAGATGAATAATTTTAAATAATAAATCATATTAACATTGTGTTGTTACTCACCTAGTTTTCTTTATACCGCATAATATGCGTGCCAACTTTTTTTCGTTACAGTTTGTATGCTCCTTTTCAATCTTCTCGGAATATAAATATTATATTACAATAAGTCTATAATAAAAAAAAAAATATATATATATATATATATATATATATGAATTTTGTGATAGTGATTTTTTTTTTTAAACGATTTTAATTTTATTTGGTTAAACGATTTTAATCTTCTCGGTACACATTCTCTAATTAAGTGCGGACATGTTTTAAATAAATTACTCAACCTAGCTGGTGCTCATTCTTATGTCCTCTAGGATTGTCCGAGAGTATACCTTACTTTACTTAAAGATAGTACTAGTTCAACATATACAGTTAACTAAGCGATAAACCAAAACCCCTGATTTAATATGACAGAATCGAGTTTTGGCAAAGGCAAATTGATTGCTTGAAGCTTGAGAAAGACATTTATGTGTATGCGTGCTCCTTCCATTCATTCACAAGCTCCACCAAACCCATGACAAAACGCAAACCAAAAAAAGGGACTTGAAAAGAGGAAATTTATATATAATAAGTTACCTTATTTTAAAAAACAAAACGCCAATTTTGATTGTATTGGCAATCAACAAGAAAGAAAAGTTAAAATCAATTGCCAAAAATATATAATGATACATATCATTATATCACCTAATGTTTCGTGTTCCTATGCTTTTAGAGAGAGAACAAGTGTTACAAGTAAACTCCATTCTCGAACCGTTTCTCACCTTTCTGTTTAAAAAGAAAATCTCTTTATCATAAATATACATATATATAAATAATTTCTATAATATATATGTATACACACACATCTATAAATATGAGGTCCAACACAAAGAGAGATAGATTAAGGGGAAACTAAATAAATGTTATAAAGAGCCTTACCTCTCTTTTTTTCTTTTTCTTTGTTCCTTCTAGTTTCTTGATCACTATTATTATTGATTAGTAATAGTGAAAGAAACATATATAGAGAAAAATAATTCGGAAAAGCGAAAAAAAAAAAAAGAGAACGATGGCGAAATCAAGAGATTTATTCCCCTTCTTGGCGATGGTTTTGGTGCAAATCGGCTATGCAGGCATGAACATTACGTCGAAGATGGCTATGGAAGCCGGCATGAAGCCTCTCATTCTCGTCGCTTATCGCCAAATCTTCGCCACTATTGCCACTTTACCGGTCGCAATGTTTCTCGAACGGTACAAACTCATAACTAATATCTATTCAAATTCATATAATATTTTGTCAAATTTTTTGACATGCATGAATATATGTGGGTAACACAATTACATTGATTTACATGCTGAGTTTGTGTTGTTTCTCAAATTAATGAAGGTTGTACGTAAGCTTATATATTTAGTGAATCTATATGCTTGATTATCATTATAACTTAATTTGATTGTCAATATCATTAGATGATGAATATTCTCTATAAGTATTGTTTTTGGGTACAGTTTAATATCTTATAAAGTTAATTTGTTTTTAGTTCTTCTTACGTCTACCTGAGAAAAGTACAAAACGATAACATCATCCATCAATATAATGAGTAGATAATTATGAGTAGGTGTGTATAACGTAACTAACTATATATTAACAGATAAGGAAGCCATATTAATCATTTACTTAATTCCTGAGGTGGTGTAGAATGATATTTCAACTAAATCGATTACTTTCCAAAGTTTTCACAGAAGAAAAGCTTTTAATAAATTTACATAGTTGTATTACTTATACTTTTGACTAGAAATAAAGCAGGAGATGTGTATTACTTGCATTTAAGTTTTTTTTCCTTGTGGTCAAACATTTTATAAGTTTAATTGCAATAACTTAATGTCTGTTAGTTTGAATGGATTTTAACTAATGAATAAAATTTTGGAAACTAATTAATTGTCACTTAGAGGAATAAATTAAATAAAGGGTGAAATAAAAATTACGAAAAAAGAGAATAGCATGTCATCATTTTTATTAATCGGAGATTACGATGTAAATGTGCATGTTATGGTAAGCTAAACATTTTTATGACTAATTAATATTTTGGAAATTGTGAAGTTAAAAGTTTTTATGACTAATAAGTTTGGAAGTTGTGAAAATAAAAGTGGTTAAACACACCATCCATTGAAACTGAATAAAAATGTTGGCACTAGATAATTGGTTTTTTTTTTTTTTTGGTTGCATGATTAGTTATTCACATTAGTCTTTTCAGAATATATTTTTGTTTCTGGTTATATAGTATCGTCAATAATGATGGACGTTAGTGAAAAACATAAGTAATTACATCATCATTAATTCCTGTTTTCGAGAGAGAAACAAAATGAGAAATGTGACGCAACTTCACACAATCCATGTGACACGTTTCTTTCTTAAAACCATAAACACAAACAGACAAACAAAATCTGATGCCATCATAGAGTTACGTTAAATGTCGTGTGATGCGTTAGCTGAATTTGCCAAGTCACGTGCTCAGAGCGATGACGTTTTGGCTCTCTGATCACCTCATATTTTCAATTTGTCTTTAGATTTGAGAAATGAATTTGTTTGTTTCTGAATCATAGGCTTGGAAGCTTTTATAGTCTGAGTCATTATGTTTATGCCTAATTACGTTAATAAATTCGTTTTATTTAATATGAGTTAATTAAAAAAAAATTCCGTTTTTCATGATCATGTTCCCTGTTAAAAGAACGAATTCATTAATGATGACTAGCGATTGATATAAACATGAATGTCATGTATGGTTACTTGTGCAGCAAGACAAGACCAAAGATCACACTAAGGGTTCTTGTCCAAATCTTTTTCTGCTCCATTACCGGGTATTATTAATATAAACACTTCAATTTACTAATTGAAATCCCATTTTTTTAAAACTGTTGGTAGTGGTACTTATTTCAAAGAAGCCCAATGTCAATGATTCTATAAATCTTAATTTTCATTTGCAGTGCAACTGGAAACCAAGTGCTATACTTCATAGGACTCCAGAATACATCTCCAACGGTTGCTTGTGCCTTGAGTAATCTATTACCGGCTGTCACTTTCCTTCTCGCTGCAATCTTCAGGTTCTGTAGATATGCATATGAAATTTCCATCAAACAAAACTTGTTTTGATAATAAATGCTTAACACAAAACTATACGTTTTTCAGACAAGAAGTAGTAGGGATCAAGAAGGCATCAGGGCAAGCCAAAGTTGTAGGGACAATAGTATGTGTGCTTGGAGCCATGGTTCTATCTTTCTACCATGGACACACCATTGGTATTGGAGAGTCTAAGATCCATTGGGAGTATGCTGAGAACATCACGAGCCAGAGTTCTAGCTCTACCAGTTCTAACTTCTTCTTGGGACCTTTCCTTATCATGGCTGGTGCTGTTTCTTGGGCCGCTTGGTTCATTATCCAGGTAACTTATACTCTCTCCAATTTTTAAATATTGATTTTTAAATTTTTATTAAGATTAGTATTCTAATTTTTCTATGTATTAATGTNCTTATACTCTCTCCAATTTTTAAATATTGATTTTTAAATTTTTATTAAGATTAGTATTATAATATAATTTTTCTATGTATTAATGTTAATATTCATAAATTTTAGAAAATAGTGATTGAAAATAAATTGTAATACTATTGGTTCTGAATTACAAGAAATTGTTCAACATGGACATGTATAAGATCAAGTAAAAGTTGGATTTAATACAGTTTAGTCAAAATTCAGACCATTAACTATCATATAATGTATACAAACTTATATGGTTTGTTAATTCAAAATAAGATTATTTTGGTTACAGACGAAGATGAGTGAAACATTTGCAGCACCATATACAAGCACACTTCTAATGTGTTTGATGGGAAGTATCCAGTGTGGAGCCATAGCTTTGATCTCTGATCACAAACTCTCTGATTGGTCTCTCGCCTCTCCTCTTCGCCTAATCTCCGCTCTTTACGCTGTAAGTCCATAAATACTATTGTTAGAACAAAATATTATGCTAAGATAAACATAAGATATTAAGTTAAATTTGCGGATACAGGGAGTGGTAGCATCTGCGTTAGCGTTCTGCATAATGTCTTGGGCGATACAGAGGAAAGGTCCTCTTTACGTCTCTGTTTTCAGCCCTTTACTTCTCGTAGTTGTCGCGGTTTTCAGCTGGACTCTTCTTGATGAGAAACTCTACACTGGGACGTATGTTTCTATATACATATCTCTCTCTATAGGAACTTTATATTAAAATAGGATTACGATGAAATATATATGATATTTGTATTTTCTTAGGTTTATTGGATCAGCACTTGTGGTGATTGGGCTATACGGAGTCTTGTGGGGGAAAGACAAAGAGATAACTGAGAAGGAGCAAGAAGAAGAGAACCAAAGGAATGTGAAACTACAACAATACGTAGTCAAAAGGGATGCTAATAATGAAGATATCGAATCCAAATTATCAGGACGAGGAGGAGAGGAAGGAGCAGCATGTAGTAGCAATGGTTCCGCGAAACGAATTTCGCCTTAAATATTTGATGTTTCTTCATCATCTAAGTATGAAACTATCATCCTTTTGGGATTTCTTGCTGTTAAAGTTGCTGTCACTTATTCGGATACCCATTTTCCGAGTGTACAATTTTATATTCCATTTTGAGGCCAATGATGGAATGTTAAATATGTGTGTTATTTTGAATGTTCTTCTCTTTGGACACTAGAAATATCACTTGTGATCTTTATACTTCCATTATTATTATGTGTTTACATTGTCACTTGTGTCTAAATTAAAAACTATTTGCTTTGTCTTCAAAACAACTGTAAGCAGACTTGCTCTGTTTTCATTATTGTTGGACTAGGAGATAATCTCTGTGTATTTGAAGTCAGCATCTTTTAATCGAATGGCCCCACACCTTCAAATTATTAATACAAAGCTTTATTCAAATACAAATAGGTATTTGAAGTCCTTTTGAGCAATAATCTCTCAGAATTTGACAAGAGAATTATTGGTATTATCATATTTAGAGTACTTGACCGGTTGATTAAGCAATAAGATCCATAAAAAAAAAAAAAAATACAGAATTAAATCTCATAACAAATATGCANTCATATTTAGAGTACTTGACCGGTTGATTAAGCAATAAGATCCATAAAAAAAAAAAAATTTCAGAATTAAATCTCATAACAAATATGCAATATATATAAGGTACAAAAATACTTATAGAATTACATCCCACAGGATTATCTTTATCAAATTCAATCCAACCTCTGAGTCACCAACAGGCACAAATATAAATGCATACAAAGAATTGCAATTTAAGAAGATTTTGAACGAATTATTATTTAGAATATTTCATTTATTTTCTCGAAAATAAAATTACAAAGAAACCAAATTTCTAACGATCTTTACAACATTCACTAAGATCGTTGTATATTTCTTTTTGGCAATCAACGGATTAATCTTAAAACCGGGTATAGTAAAATTGGTTTTACAAATATCAAGACTCGTAGAAACCTTCTCTTCGACAATAGGGAGCTTACTGTAATCTGCCTCGTCAAAATAAACAACAGCCTTCTCGAACGCATAGTCGATATTAGAATAAGCTTCCGCGCACATTTGAAGATTCGGCTTCTCGTCTCCTGCATTCCTAAGAAGCTCGGTGATGTAAAAATATGTATTAGCCGAAATTCTTTCGGACTGTCTCACAGTCACGTTCATGAGATCTTTGTCGCTTAGAGATGGAGATCTTATCAGGGCAGTGGCATAAATGCTTCTGCAGAATTTGGTGTCTTCTGTCTGATTGCAGATTGCCTTGATTTTTTGCTCAGTTTTTTCATCGAAACCAGATATTGCCGCGGAGCAAGCGAGTATAATCGCAGAAATTGCCATTAGAATGCGATACATTTTCATGGTCTGTTTGTTTTTTTCTTTGTTTCTTTACTTTGTTTGTAATTCTGTGGTGATTTTAAGAATGAGTTTGGTGATATTTATGGTTGAAAAAAAATTAGGCATATTAATGTATTAGTCAAGAGTCAAAGTTTTGTGGGTTTATTAGATTCATAATGTTACCAAAATTATGTGTGACCCCATTTGTGAATTGATTATGTTCTTATATGACTTCTCATTAAGTAAACATCTTTATAGATACATTTTTTTCTCTTTTCCTAAATTTAAATTGATTAATTAGTAATTACTTGATATTTTTTAGTGATCTAACAAAATTGAGTCACATGCATAATATGCTTATTACATAACTGATTCGCTATAAGAAAATAGCCAATAAGCCGCGACAACATACATCATTATATATCAATAACTCATCATTAAAAATGAAGTTATTTTAGTTTAATCATTAAAAAGAGAAATACATATATTATAGTCATATATGTGTTAATACATTTGAAATTCAAATCCAGATATTGTATAATATTAAAAAATAATATAATAGCACGTGTTAAAATCTTAAACTAACCGTCGAAAACATAAATCAAATTATATAAATAATTCATCGAGTAGAATCAAATTTCGGTTGACTATTTAAATATAGAAATTGGTTTTTGAATTTGGAGTTGATAATCTTTTGAACCATACATGGTTTTATAAGCTTTAATATTGAGTTAATCCAAAAGTGAGATTTGGTCTATAATAAATGAATAAAAGGCATCATCATCAAATATGTTATGGACTATAATATCAACCATTATACTACTAATTATTTAGTAGTTTTGAGATCGAAACTCTTATATATATGTTCTTAATTTATGAGTTTGGAAAAGTTTAACAATCCATCATGAAATACTTAATTTTATCTAATTAAATTGTTCTCTTCAGAATCTTAAGTTGTCACAAACTGCTGATTGTATATAACTTAATTATAATATGAATTTTGAGAAAGTAAACGCAGTAATCATTAATCTAAGCAAGGTAGGGATTTCATTCTTGACCATATATCCAGAAACAGTAGCCATAGTGATCAAGATTCCCATCTCTTTGTTCTTCTCGATCAGAGGATTCTCTTCGCTAGACTCAATAGGAAAATCAGTCTTACAATCACTCAAGATATCGGTTGTGGCCAAAATGTCATCAATCATACGCTTGTACTCGCCAACAGAGAATTCATAGCGTATTTTAATGAAAATGCTGGTCTCTGTATTGTAAGTCGAAAGACATGTCGTGAGACCGGCTGTCTCCTCAGGGCCAGGTCGTCCACGGAGGATGTTACCAATAAAAATGTAGGTATCACTGGCCTGTTCGATTATGATGGTTAATATGAGATAGGTGAGACCTTTTAGATTATATGTTGGTGTTTTCAGGTTTTTTTGGATAATGTCATTGCAAAATCGATAGTCTCCGCTTTTTATGCATATACTATCGATAAGTTTTTGTGTTGGTTCATCGGGGGTGACTGCCTCACTGTGAGGGATGAAAACGGAGAGAACAAGAACGGTCATGAGGAAAATGCAGCGCGCGAAATTCATATTTTTGTACCTTAGTTTTTAGAGAGATTTGTGTTGAATAGATTCAGAAATGAACATGTATAAATACTTGTTTAAGCTTAGCAATTAATGTCTTAATTAACTAGTCTTCCAAAATTATTGAGCCAATATTGAGTTGGAAATGAAGAACTTACCAAATCAAACTATAAAAATGACTTTAAATAGTATTTAGTTTTGATAAGTTTTATGTATAAGTTTTGGTCTAAATTATAGATTCATTTGAAAATATTCTATTTTCCAATTGTAATAAATTTTTTATTTTTTTCAATCAAACATTTAAAATTAGACTGAAAAATAAAGATTTGGCGTCCACGAAGTGGAAACCGGTTTACAAAAAAATAAATTCTTATATTTTTTTTTTACAAGATGATGTGAAACTTGGATCCTATTTTTGTTTGTAAGATTTTCCCATATTTTTTACACTAAAAAAAAAAAATTCAGTTTAATTAATTTTACGAGTTTAACTTTCTACAAGTATGTCATATCTATTTCACCTGTTTTTATTTGTATTATATACAGATATTTTTGTAAAAAATAGAAGATATTTTAGCATATATGTGATGTTTATTTGTATTATTTATAATAGGCTTCTGATTTGTGTTAAGAAAAAAACAATGAACAATATTGCAAAATGGATACAAACTATACTATATATGTGGAATATATTTTAGGAAGAAAAGTCGTCCTTAGCAAACATATACAGTAAAAGAGGGTTTGGGGATTTAAAACTCCTCTACTTTCAGAAAACACACAATCTTATATTATAACTTCCTAATTAAGCGTCATCAATTTCAGACTTAAGCCAATCGATCATTAAGAAGAACCTAGCTTAGTCCTCATTGGGTGGTCTAGGCCGCGGATGGAGCTTTGGCACAGTGAAGCACACCGGTTTCAGACAGATATGTAATGAACTGCGGAATGATTTGCTGCTTCTTGTAGACCTCTTCTTCTTGATCTTGTCCGCAACTCAAATTAAGATTCTTGCAATCTAGAGACTCGTCATTGTAAATGTCAGACCATTTCTCAACTAGCATCTTAATGTCTTCTCTTTGCATATTCTCTTCTTGGCCTGTGAACCCGATACAAAAATACATAAGCAATTTTAGATATCTTCCTCTATTTTTTTAATACTATTTTAATTAAAATATAGAACAAGAAGAAAATTAGGCCATTTACCTCCAAGGCTTAGAACCAGCTGCACAGTAATGGACAACCTTGGCTTTGCTAAGGTCTATGTTCTCTGGATGCCTCCATAGCATGGCCAAGACAAGATTGTATACTGGTGGAATTGGCTTGTATATATCCCTGAAGTACATGTTCAAGAAATCCTGTAAAAATACAAAAAATCAGTTTGATCTTATTACGGAATATATATATATACATTTTATAGGGCGGGATTGAGGATATGCGGAAAATAAAAGGCGAAAATTTCAAGACTCCCAAATTTGTGATAACAGACCCAAAACATTTACCGAATGCTTTTATTTATTGATTTTTTTTTCTAGCAACATCATATTTGTAACTCTTATATCGGGTTCATACTTATTGAAATATATCCTAGAATACCATAATACAAAAATTTTCAGGTTTATCTAATACATTTTGGTAAGGTCTCCCATGCATGAGGGTTTGATAATCAATAATATTGCTAAATTAAATTCGTTACACTTTTAGAATTCTAAAATTTTACAATAATTTTTTTATTTATCAACCACAAATATATAAAATCAGGCGATTTTACTCTAATTTTGAAAAATAAAACATCATATATGGTACTTTTGAAAGGATTCTTTATTTATCTACAGTAAAAAGAAAAAATAGAAGTCAACTTTGGGGACATTTTAGAGTAAGGTACAAGACCTTTACTATAATTGTATACCACTTTCAATGTATATAATACATGTACAGTATGTTTTACCTGTTCAGCAAAAGGTGTGGGAGGGACAACTTTGAGAGTTTCCAAAAGGTTGTAATAAGTGGGGAGGCTTGGCTCGTAGACGAACATGCCAGCATTGAAGTACAACGGTGGCTTAAGACCAAGCTCTGTCTCTGGCCACTTAACCTTGTCCGGGCACTGTTGGCAGTAGCCAATCTGGTACTGAGGCGTGTGGCTCCATGTCTTCTCGCAGAAACAGTCTTTGACGGCATAAAAACTGCCATCGGGAAGATCAAACAAGTGATCTATGTTCTCAAACACTTGTATGTCTCCGTCCAAGTATATCATCTTGCTGTATTCTACCAACTGCACCAACATATATATTCATTTTTTGACCCAAAAAAACAAAGTCTTCGTTTATGTTTTCATATTGAAGTTAATTATTTTATTTGCTACAATCTTCAATGATCTAAAATTTTTTGGTCACTTGCATATATTTTACTAGATTTTTTTACATCAATGATAATACAATAACAACACTAATACAATTACACNATTTTTTTTTTTTTTTGTTTTTTTTTTTTTTTTTTTTTTTTGGGTCAAATTCTAGTTTATGTTTTTGTCCGTATAAATCTAAAATTCAGATTCTCAATGTTTAGATAGAAACAGATATAGCTTATGTAAAAATATGATATAGGTAATTATGTTTCTTTATTACAATTGTATTGGTAAACATTTATTGTGATATATCTTTTTATATTATTTTTTTATTGGGGTTTTAAAATCTGTGTGAGTATCATGTATACATGTGAGTACTATACCTTCCAAATGCGTAGCTTAGAGTAGTTGATGACGTAGTAAGGCATGGCGAACTGAGTTTGGTTCTCGGGAGGGCAAATTGGCTCAATCTCCTTGACGACACAACCTTGCTCAACTAGCTGTCTCCTGTGATCAACCGGGACATCAGGTAAGACAGCAACCACCAGTGGATACTTGCTCTTAACTTTTCTTAGCCCCTTAGCCAAACCCACCACACCTTTCACGTAGTCTCCGGTTCCGGCGAGGAACGTCACGTACGCCCTCTTCTTTGCTCCGTAGCTCAACTTGGTATTGATCTCAGGAGCCATTTTGTCAGAGAAATGAAGAGAGAAGTTTTTTGCTTTGTGGGAGCTTGATGAGTGATTGTTGGTGAGAAACCAAGATTGATATTTATAGGATTTGGAGCGTGTGATAAATTATGGCTAATTAATTAGAAGTTAATCAAAAGATATAAGCTTAACTGCTACATTGGATTAAAAGATGCTGACGTAAGCAAAACAGTTGCAAACGTGTTACTTAAAATGGCGAGGTTGGGTCTACCTAAGACAATACCATTTGCGTGAAGAAACCTACACTGCCAGAGAAGATGGGCTGAAGCGTCTCTCACTAATTCATACAAGGCGGTGATAATGCCACGTGGATACACGTGGAGCCCATAAGGTATAATCAGTTGTACAACCAATGGATTGGTTATTACAGCTTATGCTATTCCTAGTAAATTTTGTCCGACCTACTATTTTGGGGAATTTTTTTTTTTATATATGTAAAGCTTTCTTCCAAGTTCCAATGGATCTGTGGAGGATACCATGTTCGAATTAGAGCCGTTGCAAAGATCAGAAATGATGTTTTAAGCTTTCAAAAAAAAAAAATGTTTTAAAATGTCTTAATTCATAAAACATATAACATATATATTAAATAATAATTATCATTATCTACGAGGAGAACTAGAAGAATAAATTAAAAATATTGGTTCTATTTTTTTANAGCTTTCAAAAAAAAAAAATGTTTTAAAATGTCTTAATTCATAAAACATATAACATATTTATTAAATAATAATTATCATTATCTACGAGGAGAACTAGAAGAATAAACTAAAAATATTGGTTCTATTTTTTATTTTTTTTTATTATGACATGCTTGTTCGAATATATCATCTTTTACTCCATACAAATTTTCCTTAAAACTATGAAATCTCAACAAAATTTTATAAGTATTTCATATGTTCAGATACTAATTCTCAACCTTTTTTTATAATTCCAACACATTAACTAGTTTATTAATTTTCTTTTTTTACAAGAATAGCTATAACGAAAACAGAACAAATCAAAACCTTAAAAAATCAGCTATAAGAGAAAAGCATTAGCTAAAGGCTTACTTTTACCTTCATAGGCACGGCCTAGTTCGAAAGTATGTAGTTGAACGAACGTTCTAGCTTTTAATTCATAAACCCAACACCTTGTTCACTTTAAAAATAAAGATAATTTAACACACACGCATATACTTGGTGATAATTGGTTTTGATTCATTATAATTTTTAAATACTTGATTAAATAGATATCAATATTCACTCTAACTAATTTAATGATGTCCACCATGTAGATGTGTGTATTAATCGTCTCTAAAGCTAGTATATTGTCTTCTTTGATTTGTTTTTTTTTTTCTATTGTTTTCCGACTAGGTGTCAGAAATGATTTGTATCATAGTCCTAACTCCTTGGATACTATAACCTCAGGTACTGTAAAGCATATTGTGCCAATCAAGCTGAAGAAGTCTGGTCGGAAACCTATAACAGAGTCTGACCAAGGTCAAGTGGTCAATTCCGCACAATTTTCTCTTATTACGACTTCTCGTAGTGATTGTAGTTAGATTTAACACTTTTCATCTAACCCAAGGCGGGTATATTGTGGCCCGGTTGATTTCACAATAAATCTAACCGACATATAGATGCAGGTGTATGTGAGGTTGAGGTTTATGTCCATTTTGTGAGTTTTAGAAACTTAACCTAATTAAAAGTAAGAGATGGTGGAAATATTTTGACGTACCGACATATGGAAAAGGAAAAAAACGTACCGACATATAAAAGGTCGAAAATTATAAGAAAAGAAAGAAGAGAGTTAGATATTTATAATTTGGAGCTACGACTTTTAACTAATAATGTTTGGAATCGAAATTCCACAATAATTCTGTAAGATTTTTATAACGAGACTAAGACTTGCAGTGGCCAAAAACACCATGACCCCTCACTAGTGACCCTACAATAAGTTTACGTTGAATTGAGAGTTTACCGGTCATTGTTATCACGTAGAGTGTTAATAGTGACGGTTTTGTTGCGGTTAGACAAAATAATTCTAGTAAATTATTTGGTCCATTATTTAGAAGTCTGATTAATTAGAGACTGTTTTTACTGCTCACAAATAGTTGAGCATGCGTGTATATCATATTGCCTTTCATTTTTCCTTTGAAAATTTTGTTAAAAATAAATTTTAAAATAACATAAAAATTTGATCATTTTTTTTCTGTGCCATATTTAAGTACATCAGTGGACTCAACATTGATTATTGACTTTGAACATTGATCAGTGGACCGAAACCACCTAGCCCCTCTGCCAAATAGATTATGGACCGGGTTGTGACTTGTGTCACTCGGTTAAGCAAACCCCTCTACACAAGCCACCAAGTCCCATGAGCTTAACGCACCAAGCGGGAATAGAACCTGAGTCTATACTGAGCACAGTACCACTACACTTCCGGTGCGTTTTGTTTATTGTTCTCCAAGTATTTACTTATTTACTAGTAGAAAAAGTAAATTTTGTTTTTTTTCATTTTTTCTTTCCATTTACATCGATCTTTAAATTTTGGTTTTAGTTGAACAAATTACAAAGTTATTCTTATTAAATTTGAAATGTAAAAAAACTCATTAATTCCCCAAAGATTTGAAAACCTCTTTCAGTACGAACGAAGACATACAATGATGGGCTTACAAATTTCTATCGTGAAGTGAATTCCATGAAATTCAAAACANTTATTCTTATTAAATTTGAAATGTAAAAAAACTCATTAATTCCCCAAAGATTTGAAAATCTCTTTCAGTACGAACGAAGACATACAATGATGGGCTTACAAATTTCTATCGTGAAGTGAATTCCATGAAATTAAATCGTATATCTCTAGTTGATCAAGTGGATATTGAAATAGAAAGCTAGCCTTTCAAAGTGATTTGTTTTAGAAAAAAAAACCTCGATCAGAAGTAAACTTTAAGATGACAATCAACTTTAAATTTCAGAGGTTGAAAGATCACACAATGATACAAGCCAAGAATGTTTATATATATGAGCAATTCTTAGGATTGGAGAACAAGTTTCTTGCTTAGAATCATGTCGTCAGTGGTGAAATCCGCTTCTTTCCTGAAAGTTCCACGACCAAAATCAAGGTTGTATGAGTCAGTGAGACCCTCCACCAAGTCAAACTCTGGTTTCCATCCGAGGACACGCTTTGCTTTCTCCACGGATGCAAAGAAATGCTGCATTATCATAGTCATAAACCAAAACATCAACCTTTTTTTTTACTGGATTCCTTAATTTTGCAGCCTGAATCAATCTAACTTGGAGTTTTTACCTGGTCACGGAACGGGAACGCTTTTTTCTTCCCAAAGTCGAATTCTTTGGGGTTGTAGTGTACAATCTCTGGCTCTGGAAATCCACCGGCCTGAAAGAGTTGAAAACATGAATCAGTTTACATCACTCGTAACCTGTACTCAAGCAATAATCTAAAAGGCTCAGTGTATGATATCTATCTCAAACAGACCACACTGGGATGTACTTGACATGTTTTGGATAGATGAGACCATATGGAAAACAATAGACAGGAATGTACCTTTGCGCAAGCTCTTGCTAGCCCATCAAAGGTGACGTATTTATCTCCTGATATGTTGAATATCTCTTTGCTGGCTTTCTCGTTACCAAGAACGGTGAGGAAAGCTGTTGCCAAGTCCTGAAATTACAAAATCATTGATGTTATAGACTATTACTCTTCAAGAATCATCAGAACTGAGTTTGAGTAATGAGTTCTCTGAACATGAAAGGAAGGCCAAGAATAAGGGAAAGTAGGTGTGTGACCTTAACGTGGCCGAGTTGTGAGATCTGGATCCCAGAGTTTGGAACTGGGATTGGGCGACCGGCTTTAAGACGGTGAAAGAACCATTCTTCGACAGGGTTGTAGTTCAATGGACCATAGATATAAACAGGACGTATAGAGGTCCAGTTTACACCTTTTGCTTCCAGTATGCTCTCAGTTTCGAGCTTCCCCTTATGCCTGCTCTTTGGGTCAACTGCATCCACCTGCATCAATTATGACCAAAATAAAACCGATTACAAATGGGCTCAGGTAGAAGAAAAATTCATATTATCTATATGAAGAATCCAAAGAAATTACAAGCTCGAAATTTCCAGGTAGAAGAATAAGATATATTTTACATACCTCACAGTGTGGCATTATATCAGATTTCAGATAAACACCAGCTGAAGAACAGTAGATGTACCTATATAGCATCAATCATATATAAACAATTTGAAAGGCTGTTTTTTCGGAGCTAGCAACCGCAAGTACAAGCTAAGTAATGTGGTATATAGCTTACTGTTCTAGCTTAGGCAGTGCATCTATTATGGGCTCAACTTCTTCGGCCTCCCTCCCTGAGGAAATGGAAAAATGTATCAAATGTAAAAATCTCTGAGAGAGGCAAACGACTGTATTTTCTTGGATTTACGGTAACAAAAAAGGAGACTAGCTGTTACCGTTGATATCATAAACAACATCGAAGCCTTCTGCTGAAAGACTTGACTTCACAAAATCATAGTCCTTTCTGTCTCCTTTCAAGTGAAGAATCTAGAAAAGACATATCCAATTAATCATCCAATATTTATCACGTGTATCTTCCTCAGTATTATGTTCTCCTTGGATGATCCGAAACCATATATTATATTTTGAATTCACATACAAGTTCTTTCACAAGTAATCATGTAATACCTTGGAAGAAAAATCAGCAAAGTCTTGGTCAGATTCACCAGGCAATTGTTTGGCAATAGGAGATTTACCCCTTGTGAACAATGTAACCTGTAAATGTAATCATTAGCTAATGAGAGAAGGACACCAAATTTTTGACTGAAAAGAGAGTATTGGTCATGGAAGAGAAATGAAGAACCTGATGTCCCTCTTTGACAAGGAGCCTGGACAAGAATACACCGATGAATCGAGTTCCACCCATAATAAGAATCTTTTTCTCGCTCGATGCTGAAACGTAGAATGCTCCTTTTGGCTGATAAGCCTTCCTCTTGTACTGCAATTTCAACAACAAAGCCAACTCTGTAAGGAAATCGTATCACAAATAGGTATTTCAATCTGAAGCCAGAACCTCACAGAATCAAACTATTCTAGACACAAATGGAAATAACGCAAACCAAAGCCACACCAAGACTTTCACAATGATCACAAACAGACTCATAAGCATTACTCCAACACAAAATCATAGCTGAAACCAGAACCCACACAAGTCTTTTAGAGAAACATTCATTCATCTAGACACAATGAGCCATTGCTCAAAAGTGAAGAAGTCAAACAAAATAAGCTTAAACCCATAAAAGCTGATACATTTTGAAATGTGATGTGAAACAACACAAGTAAATATATGAATTTTAGACACTAAAAAGCAAAACCTATCTGAAAACTGATCACAGTAATCCTCAGAACAAAGAGGAAGAGAATGACCTGGACT
>OVAF01002167.1:0-17133 GCA_900406245.1 Odontarrhena argentea | reverse complement strand
ATCATTTTAAATTCAATATATATAAATTTATTAATATCACATTGAACCCGCGCATAGTGCGGGCAGTAACCTAGTTAGCTTAATTAATTGCTAAGCCATGTTTTTTGCTTAATTTCTTTTTATGTTTTATATTGGATCCGTAAATAAATTTATGTGGAATAATTTCTTCATTTTAATATATTTGTCATTTTAGATTGTTTGATATATACTAGAAAACATTATAAAAATTATATTATATTTATAAAAAATCTTAAGTTGACTGTTAGTATGTTTTATTAGACTTGAGATTAAATTAATTGATATTTTTTTAAAAAGAAAATGAAAAAAACAAAACGATTTAAAAAGAGTGAGTATAGCTCGTTATTATTAGGGTATAGCTCATTATTATTGTGACAATCATAAACTATAGAGAGAGAGGAAAAAAAACCAACTTTAGATTGATCTTAATTAGTTTATGATGACTCGCCGTTAGACAAAGACACCACCAACCTTGGGATCTAACAAACCCACAAACTTGTACAAATCCATATCATCATCTTCTTCTTCGTTCCAAGAATCAAGAAACTTCATCTCATTACCTGATGAATCCTTAAAATTACCTCCTACGTAATCGTAGCTCAAAATACCTTTTAGCTCCTCCATAAACCCGAAATTATCAACTTTTGTTAACATATCGCCAGAAATCTCTTCGTTGCTAAAGAAATTGTTCAAATCATCATCTGAGAAAGAACAGTTGTCTGAAGATGTGGACGCAGTGTAATAATCATTTGGTTTGATCATTTTGTTTTGCAATGTGGAGGCCGAAGAAGAATCCGCAATTTTGGACTTTCCACTGATGATTCCGGTTAGTAAATCCCGGTTAAATTCAACCGCGTATTTGCTTGCAATCCGGTTAAGAACCCTTGCGGAACCGGATGAGCAAACCCGTTTATGTTTTTCTGATTGGAGACTACCGGTTGACGTATCGATCGGTTTGTGAGTGATTGGATCGAGACCTTTTTGTTTTAGACGCTTTTTGAGATTTGTGTTCCAATAGTTTTTAATCTCGTTGTCCGTTCGTCCCGCCAAATTAGTGGCTATTGCTGCCCACCTTTGACAACCAACACCATAATAAGTAATTAAAAATATATCATGCCAACCACCAACACCTAATTTATATCTTACATAGAAATGTGTTTCTTGCACTAAGGAAACACACTATCATATTTGGAAAATTGTGTGCATAGGTTGTTATATAACGTTGGATGTTTCTCATGGGAAATCGGAACGTGTGACAATTAATATATGTCAATCTTTTGTGAGAAACATCAAGTTTTCTAAAACAAGAGAATATAGAAAATCTTTTATCGATATAAAAAGATCTACACTTTTTTTTTTTTTTTTNCCCTTTTTTTTTTTTTTTTTTAAATTAAAAAAAAAAAAAAAAAAAAAAAAATCTACACTTATATATATATATATAAGTCAAAAAAATAATAAGTTGCTACTTTCTAACTTATGACTCCTATGTCTTGTATATATATTGTTGACGAGGAACTCAAGTTTGGTTTGAGAAAAGTTAGCTTACTTGTTACCCTTAAGAGCATGAAGCTTGATGATAAGGTCATCTTCTTCGGGACTAAACTCTCCTCTCTTAATGTCGGGTCTTAAGTAATTCGCCCATCTCAATCTACAACTCTTCCCACATCTCTTCAATCCTATATGCATTATAATATAAATATGAATATAGTGTACGTGTAGTATTTGGAAAGTAATATAATGTAGACCGACCAAAAGAAAAATACCAGCTTTTTCGGGGAGAGTTCGCCAACCACCTTCACCATGAAGACGAAGATAAGCAATAAGCTTTTCATCTTCTTCAGGAGTCCAAGCTCCTTTCTTTATTCCTTCTTCTTTGCAACATGGTGTCCTCACCATCTCTACCTCTTCTTGATCCTTGATTCTTGATTTCGTGTTTGCTTTATATATATAAGAAATATCTCTTTGATTAATACAGTGTTATTTTGAAGTAAAATTTAATAAGAAAGGAGATTGATCAAGAACTTAATGGAGCGTTTGATCAAAACAAGAAGACACCTAAAGATTGTTCTCACTGAGATACTCTTTTGACAAGGAACACGTGAACGTGTTACCATTCTTAGGAAAAAAAAAGAACAATAAATCGATGTTTTTTGGTGTCCTCTCATGCACACAGACTATATAGTGAAGCTCTTTATATAGTGAAATTATGAGAGAGCACTAGTGCGGTATAACGATAATTGTTTGTGAGAATCGAATAAATAATATCTGGAAAAGGGTTTCAAAGATGAATTAATGATTGATATTAATAAAACGTTGTGTAATATTATAATTGGACCTGAAGAGAATCTGTCAGCATATGTAAGCGGTCACTCGGAGCTGCATTTTCATGATTCTTAATTCTGTCTTTATCAATATATTTTGTTCTTTTTTTCTAAGGATTAAAGAATTGGGTAATTGTCAACACAAGTGTGCTGATTGATTTTTTCTTTTTAACATATAGCATCTATTTAGTAAAAAATCAGCACACTTTTAGTATGTACGCTCAAAGCTATCTCGCCCAAAATCATGATTGATCAACAGAAATAGGATATAAGTCCAAAGTCACAGAAGAGAGAATTATTATAGCATAATAACCCACATTTTGTTTTTCAAAATCTAATTTTTACTTAAAAAAAAAAAAGAATGAAAATGAAGTGACCATAGTCTAGTGCCAATGGTAGACCAGTTCAATGAGACTCTCGTCATCACACCCGACATCGAGTCATTTCGTCTATATCATGCAAATAGCATTTAAGTTAATTGACATATTTAGCTATCANAATTTTAAAAAAAAAAAAAAAAAAAAAAAAAAAAAAAAAAAAAAAATCTTCAAAAAGTGGATTATGTGAACATAATGAACTAAAGCGTGACAATTTTATTAACTAGAAGAAATATTTTCAAGTTTTATTATCACTACATTTCCAGACAATTTTATGATTTCTACCTTCTTAAAAGTTCATAAAAAATTACCCCATTTTGTAAAAGTTTATTCTAAACTTCTACAGCCTAAGCACACCACTCCACTTGAGGCTGCTATGGGTTCGACTCTCCATCTACACATTACATTTTTGAGCAACTCGATGGTTTCACATGATAACGTCTGTTTTTAGTGGAGTTATAAAAACTATTAGATGAAATTAACATTACAATTTTGAATTATTTATAATTAATAATTTTGATGGCAAAATCGCAAGTAAGGACAAGGATATTATGGTAGAGTAGGTGCACAACAACCACTATATATTTCGACAATCATCTGATTATATATATAGAGTAGAATGTGTTTAAAATAAACATAGCACGTAATGATAGTGATTATATATTTCGATAAAATTATAATTCATATATAAGATGTGATTATGTCTATTCTTGGTGGATTTACATTCCATGCGATACTCAATCTCAATAATGATAGTGTATGTAAACTTCAAAAAAATAATGATAGTGTATGTTCTCAATAGATATATAAACAAATATTAGATTAAGGTCACTTCAGAGTTCTAAATTATTTGCAATAAATAATTTTGATGGCAGAATCATAAACAAAAAAAGGAAATTATGGTAAAGTAGTGTACAACAAATATATATATATATATATATATATATATATGTGGACTTTATATATAGTTGGATATGTTTAAAATGAACATGGTGCAAGGTAAAGTTATGGAGGAATTTCAAAACTACCACTTTTAAGCTAAATTTTCCAAAAATACCATATTTTTAGGATCTATTTAAAAAAACTATACCAATTTAAAGTAAAATTACAATTTAAAATAGTTTAAAATGTTTTATAAGGGTTTTAGAGTTTATGATTGACATATCATGGTTTTTAGGTGTTTTCAGACCATGATATCATTTGGTTTTCAAGTCTTTTTATGTTCTTTGAGTCTTTTTAGGATGAAACACGTTTGAATGGAGTCTAAGGCATAAGGAAGCAAACAAGAAGAATAATAATGCAGAACCAGTCCAAAGTGCCTTAAAGATCATGTCGGACGGAGGTCTTCCCGATGTCATTTTATTCTCATATTTTGACACGACATAGGAAATTGAGTTAGCTTCACTTTGGCGGTGGTTTCAACTCATTCCGAGCAGCGGTTGAAGAGATATGGCTGTTTTAGTGAAGATATGTCATTCTGGACGAACAGAAGAAGAAACTTTCCAATTCCTATTCGGAAAAGGAATTTCCAGTTTTCCTTATTCCAAGGGCTTAACCAAGGACTTGATTTCTACTATAAATACTCTTTTTCTAGCCATTGTTTAGGCAATCTTAGTTTTTGCACTACTTTGTTATAGGGAGAGAAGTCTCAATTGATTATTTGAACCCTAGTTTCTCTTTTATATATATATGCAATCTTATTCAGATATGTCTTGTGTTCGCATGATTATGTCTGAGTAGATTCCTTGTTAGGTTTAGGGTTTTTCAAAGGAATTGAGGAATTGTTAGAATTGCTAGGGTTTTCATATTGATCCTTCATCTAGACTATTCTCAATGCTAATTCTTGATTGATCACCTAGAATTATGATCTTAGGTTAATTGGTAGATGCGAGAGCATTATTAGTTTCCTGAACTGTCTTAGATGAGCAATATTCCTATTCGCAAAGAGATTTGGTTTAGGTTTATTGTGAACAATTGAACTTGTTATCATTGCTGGTTTTAATACTTAGGATTCGCAAAGAGATTTGGCTTTCTAGTATTTTGACTTAGATAATCTTCGCAGCGAGAGCTGGTTGATTTTACATTCGTGTTTGAGTTCTAGGATTGATTACCTTTGCATTCTGATAATTCTGATTTCCTGCGAATTTCCCTGGACCTGACTCTTTTGTTATTGCATCTTCAAACCGATTGACTTTGCTTTGTTTCATTGTTTTAGTAGTTTAAACACCTCGATTATCTTAGCTTTATTTACGTCTATTAAACTGTAGTGCAAATCTTGGTCCTTGTGGATTCGATACCCGATCTATACTACTGCGTTTGCTGTGCACTTGCAGTTATATATTAAGGATTAAACTCTGTGTATCAATGATCTAGATTTTAGAGTTTTTGACTATAAAGTTCATAAAATCTAAACTTTAAAATCTTAAGTTTTAAACCTTAAGCTCAAATAGTTATTAAACATTAAACCTTACTCCTATTAAAATTTAAGTTTTTAACCCTAAAATCTAAGCCCTAAAACCCTAAACGAACTCTAAATCCTAAAAATCGTATTTTGAAAAGTGGTCCACCAAAAATGGTATTTGAGAGAATTTCTCTAAAATTACCATGAAATTTAGGATACATATTAACAGTCAATAAGGTGATAAATTTNTTTTTTTTTTTTTTTTTTTTTTTTGTCAATCACACATTTATAGCGGTTTGAGCCACAACTGGCCGGCTCAATAGCCAAATCCTGCATATTGCAGGGAACGGGACTCGATCCCGGGTGCACTGGTGTTGTCTGCCTTCTGTGGTCTTACCACCTGCCACTAGGCCAAGACCACTTGTGCTAACGTTAGTTTTTTAGAAAATGAACTTTGCATTTGCATAGTTAAAAAGACTCGAAATTAGATGCATGTGTAAGAAAATAGATCCAAAATTCTAAAAATGCAAACTTGGACTAAAAAATGACCAAAAAAACTTAGAAATGATGGAAAGGAGAAAGAAACAAAGGAAACATGCATGCGAAGGATAATTAATAAGTTCCTTTGCATAATTTATTAACGAAATTGTAGTTTCATGAAAGATGGATCTTTAAAGAAATTTCATGGGAGGAAAACACATGTATGTCTCTGACTCGCGGATAGTGGTCCAACAACTCTTGTAATTTAGCTATTCAGAGGAATATATATTGTTAATTTATCAAACAAAATCAAGCCGGAGTGAAGATCATGAGATTCTGTAGCTAGCATAAATTGCCAAACACATAAGCACGATCATCAGGAGATCCCGTAGCTGGCATAAATTGCCATACACACAAGCACTTTTTACATCAACTGAATTATGCATGCATGCGGTCACAGCTTTTTTAATTTTATTATTTTGACGTACAACTTTCTGATATTAAATCTATAATTTAGAAAAACTCGACTTGGAAGTGCGATGAGGTTCACCTAAAGCTTCAATTCTACCTCGATTTGATATCATGAATAAGGTAAAATATAATTACTCCTTTTCCACACCCACAATAAACGTTAATTATTATGCCAAAACATTATACTACCACGTCAGTCTTGGTCTAGTTATACTTAAAAGAGATATTCAAAATCACTAGTATACATAAAAGATTATTTAAAACAGAATAGCAATAGTGAAAATAATTTAAAAAAAATTTCAGTATGCTTTTGGTCCGGAAGAGAACACACATCCATTAATATTTTTTTGCATATTTTGTTTTTGTCCGCGCCAAGCGCAAGATTATATGACACCATAAGGATGAGCGTTTTGATTTCAGTTCAGATACGGTATGGTTTCATTGGTTTTCAGTTTCATAAGAACTTAAGCCATGTAAAAGCAATTGTATTTCGTTTGATTATCGTTCGATGTTTGAGGTTTTTGGTTTTATGAATATTTGAACCATATAAATTTATAAGTATTTTTGTTTGGTTCGGTTCGGTTCGATTTTGGGTTTTACCTATTATAAGAAATATAAAGATTTTCTTAGAAATATAGTCATAATCATCTAACTGTAAAATTAAACATAAAAACATGAATTAGTCATATAAACCTAGAACTGATAAGATGGACAAATAAAAGATAGTAGGGGTCCAAGGGGATGTGAAAATATAATTAAGTATAAGAAACAAAGTTTTTTTTCTTACACTTTTATTTTGTTTTAAGTTGTTTATTCTTAGCACTATCCATTTTTTGAAAAATTATTAGATGACATATATTGTAATATTGACACATTGTTAGTTTTAAATCGAACGGTTTATGGATTTAACATAAATCAAACGGTTGATCGAACGGATGCTAAATCGAACGGTTGATCGAACAGTTTATTTCTCGATAAATTTATTGTATTTTTCTATAAAATAAAAAATATTAGATTTTAAAGTATCATTTTTTTTTTCAAAAACCACTATTAATTAAAATATTGATTATATATTCGTCAATATTGATGAAAATGATTAATCATATTGTCAAAGATAGGGGACATATTTTAATATTGATTATAGGGAACTTTAAAAAAAGTGTGGTATTCTTAGAATTCTCCCTTCTATTTATATGTTTACTAAATACATATTTATATTTTTTTCCAATATAAATTTAATTATAAAAATGGCTAATTTAAATTTTTTCGTTTAGTTCAAATTTATAAGATACATATTAAAGAATTTATATCAAAATTTTAAACACATGTAGAAATTTCCATAAACAAAATTTACTTTGAAATGTTTTGATTGGTCTATTTAATTAATGTGGGCCCTAAATAACTCTTCTCGTGACACATTGAAATTTTAGACTCTAATGAGTTTCTCAATTAATATATAAAGTATTTTTATGTTTTAATGTAAGCCAAGGGAACTTCCCCTTATTCCTTTATATACAAAAACCCTAAGGTTTTGTTAGTCGAATGTTGTAGAGAGAAAGACATTGCAATTCACAGTTTTCAAAAGTTTTAAACACGACTAAGTGTTTCACATAGAAACACTAGTGGGGTCCATGCCTTGTATAGCTTAGTTTGTGGGAACTATCTTTAACGTTAGGTACGAGCTAAGTTTTCGTCCAAACACTCGGATTCACTACAAGGAAGCAATTTGAGGGACTCATAACAAAACATAGGCCGCAGAACCATCTTAGACGTTACCCGTGGACCAAGTTTCTCTTAACACTCATATTGTGCATCATGAACTAATTCGAGGGTCCCAACATCCTCTATGGGTCCCGGTTACCCTTGGAGCCTGCGGGAAGCTTCCCTCTGCTTCCCGCGGGCCAATACCTCCGCGGAAAGCACACCCTTCTTTCTGTAGGCTTCAAATATCTTTGTGGCTCATGTTTCACCCACAGAGCCTGCCGTAAGCACATTCTTCCTTCCCACAGGCTCCAAACATCTCCGCGGGTCCCGTTGCACCCGCAGCCGTGGAGGCCACGGGAAGCACACTCTTCCTTTCTGCGGTTCACTTTGCACCCACGGAGCCCGCAAGAGACACACTCTTCCTTCCCATAGGCTCCAAACATCTACGTGAGTTCTATTGCACCCACAGAGCTCGCGAGAAGCGCACTCTTCCTTCCCGAGGGATACAAACATCTTTGTGGGTCTTGTTCTACCCACGGAGCCAACGACATGCACACCCTTCCTTCCTGTGGACTCCAAACATCCCTATGGGTCACGTTGCACCCACGAAGCCCGCGAGAAGCACAATCTTCTTTCATGTGGGCTCTAAACATCTTCGTGGCTCCCGTTGCACCCGTAAAGCCCGTAGGCCACAAAGTCTACTAGAAGTACACTCTTCCATCAACAATACTCTGGCAACAATGCTTAAGGAATTGATTCCAGAAGGAAAAAGCTACTACGCTGCAAACTTATGAGATTTGAATAGAACTAAGATAATAGTATATTTTTGGTTTGTTTAATAAATTTTAATAATCTAGAAATGTAATTAAAAATGAATTAAAAGCAAATAAATAAAGGCATTGAGAATAAGGAATTTCTCAAGCAACACAAGTTAGAAAACTCAGACTTTATGCAGTCGATCAAAATAATATTCCCAACTCAATTTCACTAAAAACATAAATCACATGATCTCAACAAACGGATATTCATAATATCTACTAAACTTACGCTATTATAGTATCAACCTGATTTATGGTGTAATGGTATTAACCTGATTTAGCATAAATTAAAACTTCTAGCCAAATACTAGTTCATATTATGGTGTTATAATTGAAGTTTAAATATGTGATGATGAAATAAATAATTACGTACGATAAATTCGTTAGGTATGAATATTTGATAGTTTTCATA
Source organism: Odontarrhena argentea (assembly GCA_900406245.1). Taxonomy (NCBI): domain Eukaryota; kingdom Viridiplantae; phylum Streptophyta; class Magnoliopsida; order Brassicales; family Brassicaceae; genus Odontarrhena; species Odontarrhena argentea. The sequence continues at coordinate 8,131 of OVAF01002167.1, read as the reverse complement.
ATTTTAAATAAAAAAATAGTGTGTTACACGTCTAATAAATCAACTATATATATTCAATAAGTTCTTAATAGCTTTTGTGCAAAAAAAACCCATGAACTCGCCATTTTTGCAAGTTTAACCCCCAAATAATTATGGTGGAAATCAATACTAAGCATTACAAAGTCACCCGCAATATAGTTCTTTCCGTATATAGGTGTTGACCAAATGTGTATTGCTGTGTATAATAGCACAAAACGACGTAGTTTTTAGGATTTTAATAAAAACAAAATTTTGTGAATCTCATTTTCGAACCCACAACATTGTAGCCCTTTAGAGCATCTCCATTGCACATTTTTTCACAGGGGTCTCACGCTTTTTGAGACAAAAGTTAAAGAAAAAAAAATAAAAACTAAATGGAGATGAGTGACCTGGGTTTAATTGAGACCCCAAGGATCTTCCTAAGACCTGTACGTGGCGAATTTTAATTGGAGCAGCCTTTAACTGCTATTTTTTTTTCTTTTTCTTTTTATTTTTCTTAACAATTTTTCATATGCTTTTATTATTAGTTTAATTGTAAGACATTTTGATGGGGTTTAAGATTGGACATGGTCTTAGAGAGCTAATCGAAACACAAAACAAGGAACTTTATTCAAAATTGAAAACAAAAATGTGTCTTTGAGTCTTGAGATATCAAAGACTCACCAGATCCGGTTTAATAGAACTCTAGTGACCTGAATCCCCAAATTCCCATAAAATCAAAGTTTAAGAATTTCACCTTTCGCCGTCAATTTAAAGAACCACCGCAAAATTAAGTAAACCCTTGATTGCAAAATGGAACTAAAACTCTAATCTACTTTCACGTCAAGGGATTAATCAAGAAAAGGGAGAGAAAGAGAGAATCATTAAGCCAAAAACCCAGAATCTATATTATTCACTTTCTCTCCGGTGGCTTTGTAATTATGTATATGGATGTTTGTTGTTTATTAAACAAAATACATGACAATTTAGGTTGTTTGGGTTGGCTTTAAGGGTTAGGAGGTTGTGGGGTTTGAATCTAAGGTTCAAAATTTTTTTGTTATAATTTAAACCTTTCAAAACTACGTCGTTTTACACTATTATACACAACTATACACAGTTGATCAACACATATATACGGAAAGGGCTATATTGCGGGTGACTTTGTAGTTCATAGTATTGATTTACACCTTAATTATTTGGGGGTTAAACTTGCAAAAAATGACGAGGTCATGGGTTTTTTTTGCACAAAACCTCTAAGAAATCTATGTATTCAAAAACAAAATTCATATTCATACCATATAACGAATGGTTAACTAACTGTATCTTGATGAGATTACAAATGAAGATATTTTTGTTTTTATAAATGAAAAAAAAAAAAAAAAAGTTGAGAACTTATAATTTGGCATATTCATTATCTTACTTAATGAAAGAACTCTACAAGACTACAAACATAATTTATCCACGTTTGGTGCGGACTATCATCAAGGAGAATCAAAATACATAAAAAGGGTATATTTCATATTTAGATTACTGACAAATAACCCTATTTATTAGTTGCATTATGTTTTGTATGAAATTCTTAATGAAGAATAATAGACAAATGGGTCTTTCATAAGTATTTGCTCGACATACCAAGATAAGTTGACTTCTCGATGGTTAAGTTTAAAGAGGTTGTCACAGGCTGTTAGAATCTGACAGAGATGACTTAAGTTTTTCTTTTTTTAGTTTCTGAACTTTTCATATTGGAAGAGGCTGCCTATGGAGAATAAAATATCATGGTCCTTAGAAAGTCATCATCATACTCATGTTGTTTTGTTTGCTTCTTTATATCTGGCCATTGTTGACAAATTAGTGAAAAATCTCTTGTTACATTTTAGAAATGACTGTATCAGCTTCCATCGATGGAGAAGCATCCATGTCAGGAGATTTTGGGTCCAAAAGCCGCGGTGGAGGGTGGATCACCTTTCCGTTTTTGATAGGCAAGATATTTAATATATATATATATTTTTTTTTTATAATGGTTGCATAGAAGAAGGGAGTTACTAATCGAAGCTACTTTCGATGATGCAGTCACCTTGTTCTGCCTGTCAATAGCTAACCTCGGTTGGTTATTCAACTTGATTGTCTTCCTGATTGAGGAATATAACATGAAGAGCATTGCGGCCGCTCAGATTACCAACATTGTCACCGGTTGTATCTTTATGTTTCCAGCCTTGGAGCCATTGCAGCAGACTCTTTCTTTGGGACCATTCCTGTTATCTCAGTTTCAGCTTTCATTTCTCTAACGGTAAAGTGAAAACTAAAAAAACGTTTCTTCATTTGTTCCTATACTAAGCATAAACTTACTAGTCTACTTCATGATCAGGGTGTTGTTCTCCTCACTCTTACCGTATTGTTTGACTCTTTAAGACCAAAACCATGCGATACAGCATCAAGCCTATGCCAATCTTCCTCGAAAATCCAGCTCGGCGTCCTTTACGCAGCTATTGCGCTAGGCTCTGCAGGGGCAGGTGGGAGCAGATCACCGCCGGTGCAAATCAGTTTGAAAAAACTAAAGACCAATGAAGCTTCTTCAACTGGTTTTTCTTCACATGGTATTTAGCCGCCTCTATAAGTACAACTGCCGTTATATACGTTGAGGAAAACATAAGCTGGATTTTCGGGTTTGGTCTTTGCCTAGCTGTTAATCTCTTAGGCTTGGTGGTGTTTTTCTCGGGAAAACGATTCTACAATTATGACAAGCCCTTGGGAAGTCCCTTCACAAGTCTACTCCGCGTCATTTTCTCCGCGGTACTCAAAAGAAAGGCTGTGATTCCCATCAACGAGAAAGACTACCACCGTGAATCAACAACGGTAACACTCACCAAAAATTTCAGGTAAAACTACAGTTTCAGTTGAAGTTTCTAAACAAATAATAGCCATAAGGCCATTTTAATGATTCCTTGAACACGCAGGTTCTTTAACCGTGCAGCTTTGAAACAGGACGACGAGGTTAAACCAGATGGCACAATTCGCAACCCATGGAGATTATGCAGCGTTCAACAAGTGGAAGATTTCAAAGCAGTCATAAGGATCATTCCTCTTGCATTAGCCACAATATTCTTGAGCACCCCAATCGCGATGCAGCTAAGCTTAACAATTCTTCAAGGTCTGGTCATGGACCGTAGGCTTGGCCCTCACTTTAAAATACCGGCAGGCTCTCTGCAAGTCGTAACACTTCTCTCCACTTGCCTATTTATCATTGTCAACGATCGCTTTCTCTATCCTCTTTACCAAAAGGTAACTGGAAAGTTCCCTACACCAATCCAAAGGGTGGGAATAGGCCATGTTTTAAACATTTTAAGCATGGCCTTGACTGCCATAGTTGAAGCAAAGAGATTGAACAAAGTACAAAACGGTCATCTTCTTGAATCATCATCAGTTGCAAACATGTCAGTCTTGTGGCTATTCCCTCCTCTTGTTATAGTGGGAATTGGTAAGGAATTGATTTTGGATAAATTATTTGAATGTGAGTTGAGATAATTTATTTCGGTTTGTTCTTTTACTTGGCAGGAGAGGCTTTTCATTTCCCTGGGAATGTAGCTCTGTGCTATCAAGAATTCCCAGAGTCAATGAGAAGCACAGCAACATCAATTACATCCCTTGTGATTGGGATATGTTTCTACACAAGCAGTGGTCTAATCGATTTGATTCAGAGAACCACCGCATGGTTACCTGATGATATTAACCATGGAAGAGTTGACAATGTTTACTGGGTTTTAGTCATAGGAGGAGTATTGAATCTTGGTTATTTTCTTGTGTGTTCTTGGGTTTACAAATACAAAAATCTCAAGGATGATGGTCAGGAACAAGATGTTGATGTCTCTCCTTCATGATCTGAATATGTCCTCTGTTTATCATCCAGAAATAATTGGTCAAAGTCCTTTTAAGTTGTCTATTAAAATCACTCTAAAATGTCCATATCATTGCCAAATTATACTAGAGTAAAAGTTGTAAGAATATTTTTTTTTAATGGCTTAATAAAAAAAGATCAAATTCATATTAAATTTATAGATTCTAATATAAAAGACGACACCATAATAGATATCCCGTTTGATTAAGGCCTTAGAATTCAGAGAAAATTTCAAAAAAAGACACCTACTTATGATTAATGAAAAAATTGAAGATTAAACGGAGATTAATCAGGATTAGTTTTAGATTTTTTTTATTATATGTACATTTAAAATTTAAAATAAACATATAATGATATTAAGTAATACTTATTATTAACTAAAGTGTATAAAATATAATATCTAACTACATATAGTATATAAAATTTCAAAAATATTGTATGTTTATTAAAAATATCTATTAGTTAAAAAGTTTAATTCATTTATGTTACTATTATAATATTTTACTATTTTGTTTTAAAATGCGCCCGCGGAAGCCGATTCCATGGCGGTGCGTAGGGGTGGGCAAATTAACCAAACCGAACCGACCAAACCGAACCAACCGAAGTCAAACCGAACCAAACCGAACCAAATTCAATAGACAAACCATTTGGTTAAGCTTTTTCTCCACCCGAACGGTTCGGTTCGGTTCGGTTTAAAACCGAACCAAACCGAAAACCCAAAGTGCTATTTATTATATATATATATATATTATATATGGGTATATTTGTTTCATTTTGTTTTACTTTTTGCAATATATTTAATGAACATAATTTATTCCTTAGGTTTTAAGTTTAATTTAATTTTAATATGTTGAAGTCTTTAATTTTCTCATGATTTTCTATTTATTTATGTTTAGTATGAATTTTGATGAAGTGAATTTTTTTTTGTTTAAATGTCATTTCAAACCGATCTAAAACCAATTAGAATCAAAACCAATCCGAATTAAACCAAACCGAACTAAACCGAACCAAACCGAATCAAACCAAATTAACTTCGGTTTGAGTTTGGTTGGTGTTTTATTAAAACCAAATAAACCAAACCGAACCGAACCCGAACCGAACCCGAAATTAAACCGTAATGCCCACCCCTAGCGGTGCGGCGCTCGGCGGCTCTTAACCGTCGGGATTTCACCATATCGCTCCATTAATCGGAGATCTCAAAAGCTTCAGTTTTTTTGTCGAATCAAGTTAGAAACCAAGTTATATTCAAGGGAACTATCATGTTAAGGTATATATCAACAAGAAGACAAAAAAAAGTGAATAAATTCGTGATTGAAACAAAAAACGACGTATTAGCTAGGGTTGTAGAAATCGAGATCTCTTAGGTTGAAAATGAGGGCAAAATTGTAAATTTCCAATCTTTAGTTAAAAAAAGAAGAGCAAAAACACCTCTTATAGTTCAAACACGAGACTTGATGGCAATAGCAGCTTACTATAACCACTAGACCATAATCTTTCATTGGTATAGATGCTCATTTATTAAATATAACATATAAATATATATAATTTTACGAAAACTAATCTCCGATTAATCTCCGTTTAATACCCGATTTTTGAATTACGCGCTAGGCCCATATCGAACGCCCGAGACTGAAGCTGTCAGCGAGAACTTAACCATGTAAGTGGATTCTATCCGTCTAATTAACTACGTGTCTGAAATGGTAAGGTCAACAAAAATTAACAATTTAATTATGGAGTCAACAAAAACCTAGGCAATTAAATGGTATTTTATAAGTTGGGGATTTAAATGACCGTAATTTGAAAGTTGATGATTTTTTGAAATTTTTTCCAATAGTCAAAAAGATATCGTTTGACTTAACAAAATTTGTTAACGAAAAGTTAACCCCTTTAATATATTCCATCTGTCCACTTGACGTCTAACCAAATCGACAAGTCAACACAAGTTTGCTATTTTATTACGAAGTCAAAAAAAAGTTTGGGATTTAAATTATTTTTCGTGAGTACAAACCGTCCGATTAACGCTTAGGGAATTCTTGACCCTTGTGCTTACCCTACACTTAGCATCTCAAGCTGTGTTACTGAAGCTTGATGAACAGAGCTTTAAAGTGTGAAAATCACAGTTTGAGAACTTTCGCACCTCTCAATCTCTTCCTGGTTTCGTAGATGGCTCCCTTGGAAGACCAGATCCCACGCTTCAAGTTCCCAGAACCAATGGTACACAAGACACAGTCTCCAACACATATTTTGAAGCTTGGCCTCAATAAGACATGTTGTCAAGGCGTTGCTACAAGGGTCTCTCTCAACCGGAATCACAAGAATGGTCGTGTGTCACTCTACATCTCGGGAAATCTGGAAGAAGCTCTCATCTCATTTCAACGGGATCTCCACTGCAAGATTGTTCATGCTCAGAGGTCAGCTGAAAAAATTTCCAAACAAGATAAGTCCCTCTTTGAGTATTTCAGTCACATTGAGGTCTTTGTGACCAACTAGCTCTGTAGAACAAAAGGATATGATGTTTTACACTCTCCATGGCTTAGGATTATAATATGAACCCATTATTACTCACCTATAGGACACATTAGAACTCCTTGGGACAACCTATAACTCTATTGCAGATAGGATAATTTGTTTTGATGACCGTCTCAAGAAGTACTCTAAGAATCTTGTTGCCAATCCTCATATGGCTTTCAACACCTCACAAGTTGTTCCACCAGATCTGGAAAACCATATGGACCATGCTGCTCAAGCATCTAATACTCTCTTCAGAGAGGTTTGAGTTTTGAAGAGGCACGCCTCTCTACATACACGAAATTGTGCATATACAGAAATCGTCCATAAGGCTTCAATAAAGTGATAAGAGAGGATCTAGGGAAGAGAATCAAAATCCAAAGATTTAGCTTCAGATTCGATCGAATATAGCTAAGATTCGATCAAATTGAGATTTGATCGAATATTCTTTTATGAATAGATTCTTAGCAACAAATTTTGATATTTATGGGTATCTCTTGATGTATCTTGAAGCCTTTGTGTTTATTCAACTCCATTTGTCTAAATTTATCTATGCATTAAGTTGATTGGGTTTTAAAATTGTCTTGAGCTATAGATAGACATGTATTTAGTATTTGGGATTTAACTCGTTGGATATTGGGCCAGGCGATTTGATTCTAGTTGCAAATGAAAGCTAACTCACGTGGTTTCTTTTTGTCTTCACACCTCATCTTCATCCAAGTTGCATAAAATCTTCATTTAAGCACGAACTTCCCATGTTGGATTGCTCTCTTATACCTGAAACGCTTGTTTTTGCACCTAAAAGCATGTATTTCTTTCAACAACACTTTGAAAAGATAAAAGAGGAGAACATCTTAGTTACATTAAAATTCCTTAGTTTTGTCAACAAAAATTAAAACATATTGTGAAAATCAGTAAATATCAGCCCTATCAATCCTCGATGCTAACAAGTAACTCATGGTCGAGTTTTAACTGTATTTTTGTGTGTTCTCAAATAAAGTATAGTTCATTAATCAACCAGAGTAACAACAAACTAGTTGTTGTAGTACAATATAGGGTTAAGCCACAAAGACTAATGGTAAACCACAAAAACATATCATGAACATAAATTAAAAAGGGATGGATTAAATAAACCAATAATCTAAACGAAACAAGGGATGTCAGGCTTTTTGACAGTTGTTGGTAAATCGGTATACTAAAAAAACTGCTTCAGCGTCGATTGATGATATGAAAAGCAAATATCGATGTTAAAAGAATGATTATCGATTGATGGACAACATGTGTTGATTGATGCTCTTAGGGAATCCACAAATCACGAACTAAAACAGGGATAAAGCTAAACGGATGTCGCTGCGTAAGCTATCAATAACTAATACCCTAGAAATCAAATATCTTTCCAGATCCGAGAAGACTAATTCAACTTTAAGGCTAGGTTTTGTTGTCTACACGATCTCCCACGCAAATGTCTTTGCAAAGAGAAATCTTGCTCACCCGTTGTAGTTCAGATTCCTATCAATGTTGTCGCATCTAACATAAATCATATATCTAAGTTCTAAGTGATCAGTTACGAACTAGCATTAAGAACATAACATGCGATGATTTGATAAACCCTAGCCGATTCTATCTAGCAAACCAATAATACATTTAACATGCCCTAAGCCTAACAAACAAATTACTCATTGAAGGAGTTGTCCTGAAATCACACTGTGTATGACTCAGACATAGTTGTTCTGG
>OVAF01002166.1:0-17136 GCA_900406245.1 Odontarrhena argentea | reverse complement strand
AGGTACGCTTCCGCTTATGTTCTTATTATTCAGAAACTGGCATGTGTTTATGATTAGAGAAATTCATAAATTTCTAACAATACTCACCCCTTCAGGCTACAAAGGCTTATTATCCTTCTTTTGGGTGGTCAAGTCTAATCTCGACAAATGATATATTTATTTGGGCCAGTAGGGTAAGGTTGGGAATATGCAGATCAACTTATGTTTGGGGTGAATCCCAAATGGGACACCTAAACCAGTTCGATGAGTAGAGTATGAGGTCCATCTGAATTTGATGGTTAACCAATTCTTTAATAACAATTTAAGTGATTGGAATATTTTGTTATTATATCAGCTGTTCGACACCCAAGATGGAGTTTTGATACGAAGTTTGTTGATTAAGCCTAATAGTATGGCAGATACACTAATTTGACATCTCACTTAGTCTATAATCTATAACGTTAAATTAGGGTACAAGAAAAGAATTCCTTTGGTGGCATGCAATACAACTTAATGATTCCAAGATTGCATTGTGGAGTCTTTCTTGACTTCCCCCACAATCTTGGCCTTTATTGTGATTAATGTCTAATGGTAATTTCCGAGTTTGAGGTTTTCATTTTAGGCAATAAGAATTATGCTAGATCATGAGATACTTCGTTTTTTCTTCCAACTTCTAGTCCAAGAACTAGACGTAGAATTAACTTTTGACTAGCAGTTAGATGAGTTTAGAGGATGATTCCCATCTTTCTCTTTAGTCCACATTCGGCGGTAAGACAAAATATAAGATTGGATTGTTTCTAATCGCTTTGGTAAGCTCAGATTAAATCTGGCCTCCCCAATTTGGTGTTGATTTTTGATCGTTATAAAGTTGATAAAAATTAAAGACAAAAAAAGTCATAAGAATCTTATGAGTACTCATGTATATTGAATAAAATTTTTGAACAACACTGAAGAATTTACAGGAAAGTAACACAAAAATCCTATGGGTAGATAAAAAATGAAATCTCAAAATTTCAAAATACTTTTTGGCAGTGCTGTTTTAGCCCAAAACAAAACGTTGAGAAAGGCTTACTAGTTATCTGACCATGCGCTTTAATTCCGAAGCTGCGTGAAACCAGAATCGCCGGTCACTAGATTCCTCCTCCCCGATCTGCCTCTAGCTATGGCGGTAAGCATCGCCGGATCTCCACCGTTGGCGAAAATTTGATTCCAACTTACCTTTTGTTTCATGTCCTTCTCACAGGACTCGTCTGGTACCACGCTTATGGATCTGATCTCGGCGGACCCAACTCCTGTTCCTGCTCAATCCTCTTCGACGACGCCTCAGCAGTCTCCTTCGGCCGCATCGTCATCGCATCCGCACCATCCGATGCCGACGAAGACGACGCTGGGAGAGAAGAAATCGAAGAGGGCCACTTTGATGCAGATCCAGAGCGACACTATCTCTGTTGCCAAAGCTGCACTAAATCCTGTTAAGGCCAATATCATGCCGCAAAGGCAGAGACAGAAAAAGAAGGTGCTTCTCTTTCAATCTATTACTAATTGAATGTGAGACGCCTTATCATGTTTGATTCTGTACATAGATTTGAACACTTAATCGCAGGATTGAAATGTACTGCTGTGTTGTTTTTTTATGTCAATAGTAGAGGAACAAAATCTACTTCTTCCTTCTTTTTTGATGGAGTTAACACCATTCATATGTTGGACATGATTTTACAGCCGGTTTCCTATTCGCAACTTGCAAGGAGTATTCACGAATTAGCTGCCACCTTGGATCAGGTTAAGATTGTTTTCTTATTCTCTGCCTTTAAAACCGCTCTTTTATTGTTGAATACAGTATCTGAATGTTTCTTCTTTTCTGGTTTTCACGAATGAGCAGAAAAGTTCCCAGAAACAACTAGTGAACCACGTGTTCCCTAAGCTTGCTGTGTACAACTCTGTTGATCCTTCTCTAGCCCCATCCCTTCTTATGGTATGTTGCGTTGCTTGCTGGTTTACTTAAGCATTGTTGTTAGATTAGTACCAATCCTCCTATCATTTTTTTTTTCTTTTACTCGTTAATGTTACATGAATCTTCAGAGATTTGCGGTTTGAAACTATCTGTCAAGAATAGGCATCATGTTGCTAGTATTCATTTTCTCTTGTAATTGATACAGCTTAATCAGCAATGTGAGGACAGGAATGTGCTTCGCTATGTCTATTATTACTTAGCTAGGATTTTGTCCGACACGGGCATGACTCCAGGGGGTGGTATCCCCACTCCTAACTGGGATGCTCTAGCAGATATTGATGCTGGTGGAGGAGTCACGAGAGCTGATGTTGTTCCTCGAATAGTGAATCAGCTTACAACTGAGGCTTCAAATTCTGAAGTTGAATGTGAGTTCCCGACCGTATTAGGCCATTATGGTTTAGGTTCAGGCTTTTGGGTTTTCTTTTCTATATATTCTGGCATAATAAATGAATGCTATGGCAGTGTCTCACTGTAAATTTAAAAGCTCTGACATCATGTTGTTAGAGTTTTGTTTTTCATTTTGTAGCGTGCTCTTGCTATTTTTGTTCTGTGATGTGACTAAAGATGATTTTCTAACCTTATCATTTATTGTTATTCAGTTCATGCTCGACGACTGCAAGCTTTAAAAGCTTTAACATATTCACCGTCAGGCAATTCTGAGCTTCTGTCGAAATTGTATGAGATTGTATTTGGCATTCTTGATAAGGTTTGTCTTACTACCAATGCGCTCTGATGTTTAACAAGATGATTTATTTATTATCCAAAAGTCCTGGCGTAGTTCATTTAATGCACAGCGAAAAAAATGATGATCTTAGTTTCGACTACATCTGTACAGATAATCATTTTACGAATGTATTTATTATTGCAAAGGCTGATACATGCAGGGGCACATATTTAATCTAGAGATTTCTTTTCAGTTACATGCAGAGGCACTTATCTATGTTTCATGTCATTTCAGGTTGCTGATGTTCCGCATAAACGTAAAAAAGGGGTCTTTGGGACAAAAGGGGGTGATAAGGAGGTATCTTTCTCAAATCCTAGGTTCCTCCACTAAAAAGGCGTAATAATCCTTCAATACAAGTCCTGTTGCTGCATATTATAGTTTTCTTTCTTTTACGGCCCTTCATTTTCTTTGCCGTGCGTGCTGGGGTATAAATTCTGCTGTTGATGGCTACTATGACAGTGTAGCAGGGTTACTCTTTGATGATTGACTCAGCTTTTCAGGGTCTGCCAAAAGATCATTTTTAGTGTTGAAACATTTCTTAAAACCCTAACTACTCTTTTCTTGTATGAGATATCCAAAATTTAAAGGACAGAGTTTGATAACTTGTGTAGCTTCTAGATATGCTTAGGGGACGAATATAATTTCTCCTTTGATTGAGTTTATGGCTTCTAGACTGCAAAACTTGCACGTCTTCAATGTTATTAACATGAGCGTTCTGTTTCCTTCTTTCTACTAGTCGATCATTCGCAGTAACTTGCAATATGCTGCTATGAGTGCACTAAGAAGACTCCCTCTTGATCCAGGCAATCCACTTTTTATGCACCGTGCAGCTCAGGGGTAAGACACTTTTTTTTGTTCTTTCTACCCTCTAGTTAAGTGATAGCGAATTGGAATTAATTATAGTTTAGGTGATTTTTTTCAAGAGCGGTAAATTTAATTGTTTCCTAACAATGAAATGGACTAAACACTTACTCTGGTATTCACACTATTATGTCTATGTCGCAGTGTCTCATTTGCTGATCCTGTTGCGGTGAGGCATTCGCTGGAAATTCTATCTGAATTAGCCACACGAGACCCCTATACAATTGCAATGACATTAGGTAAAGAAGTTATTCCTTGTATTCCCCCTTTCTCGGTTTTTGCCATTCTTTGTTTAGGTAGACTCATAATTGTTTTTCATTCAAAGCTTGATCTGTGTCTTGATCTTTTTGCTGCAGAGAAGCTTGCATCTCCTGTAGGTATGCTTTCCAGGCCTTTTATCTCTTAACGTTAATTTTTTAATTGGTAATGTCTACTTCTTCTGATTATAAAGAATTCTGTAGACCCGAGTTTTAAATGCATTGTACGAAAGATCCACTTATGAGATGCAGTCTTGATTCTAATAACAAGGCAACTCTCTTTTATATGATTGTGTGATAAGTTTAGAACAAACATGGGTTTGTTAATATACGTTTCTTCCTTGCATTAAAGTAGGGGCTTTGCAAGATATCCTACATTTGCATGATGTGCTTGCTAGGGTTGCCCTGGCTAGGTTGTGCCACACTATATCTAGAGCTCGGGCGTTAGATGGTAAGTATATCATGCTCCTTCTCTCACCACTGCATGTTCTTGGTACCTGTTATTTTTATCTGGTTCTATGGAGGCAAGTTTTTTCTTTAGGACATACAAGTCACTAATTTTCTCTCCCCGTCCTGCAGAGAGGCCTGATATTAGATCTCAGTTCAACTCAATTCTCTATCAGCTACTCCTAGATCCAAGTGAAAGGGTATGCTATGAGGCGATTTTGTGCATTCTGGGAAAATATGATAGCAACGAAAGGTATGAGTTCGATGACTTTGCTTTATCCTGATTCAGTTTTCCTAGGTTTGAATAACCAAATTTTGCTGCATCATTTAGGATGGATGAGCGTGCTGCTGGGTGGTACCACTTGACCAGGGAGATCTTGAAGCTGCCAGATGCACCATCCTCCAAGGATAAATCTCATAAAACCAAGCGTCCGCAGCCTCTTATTAAGCTTGTAATGAGGAGGTAATTCTAACTCGATTGAAGATCATATGGATTCCCTTTCTTTGCTAGAATGTTGCATTGAATTGTAATGATCGTAGTGGCTGTGTTTCCTTTAAAGAACTTTGTAAAATGATTAGAGTTACAGATTGTATGCTCTTTGTTTGCTAGAATGTTTCTTTGAATTGTAATGATCGTAGTGGCTGTGTTTCCTTTAAAAGAACTTCGCAAATTAATCCTGTTCTTTCAGGCTAGAGAGCTCATTTCGCAGTTTCTCAAGACCAGTACTTCATGCAGCAGCAAGGGTTGTACAAGAAATGGGGAAGAGCAGAGCTGCAGCGTTTGCCATGGGATTACAGGACATTGACGAATCAGTTCATGTAAATGCATTTTCTGACGTTCTGGATGATGCTGAGACTAATGAAAATTCTCACCCAGAAGGTACATTGTCAATATTCTCGTAAGCTTCGGCCTGAAGGAAATGATCAGGTTCTGTATACTTTAGATGTATAATAGATGCACTAGTTAAAGAATTTTCTAATTTATATGGAGCATCAAATTTCATGCAAGCTTTCAGTCTTTTAAGAACTTTGGTCACTTTTATATTATACCTGTTAAAGGGCACCAACTACAATTGTTACTTAATTTATTATTGCTTTTATGCTCCGATGTTGCATCGATATTGTTGTACCACAAAACTAAAAATGTGAGTAAACTCAATGCTCTGCTGCCGTAACTATAATAAATACGATGGTTTACCAGTCCTCTCTTTAGCCGTAGTAATATGAACATGTTATTCCTTATTGCTGTAATTACCTTTTTCTAAATCATTTTGTATTTACCTTTTTTCCCTCTCTCTGGTTGCATATAATTGTTGGACCTTTTCAGGAATACGAAGAACATCATCTATATCCGCAGGGCCTGGTCGCAATGATACAATTGCAAGTTTACTTGCTTCATTAATGGAAGTGGTTCGAACAACAGTAGCATGCGAGTGCGTGTATGTTCGGGCAATGGTTATTAAAGCATTAATATGGATGCAAAGTCCGCATGAATCGTTGGATGAGTTGAAATCAATAATTGCCTCAGAGCTTTCTGATCCTTCTTGGCCCGCAGCTCTGGTTAATGATGTTTTGCTTACTTTGCATGCTCGCTTTAAGGTAAGTACGATATTTCATCATTTGCAATGGAGACTCGTAAAATTTCTATTCTCTGATGAAAAATGATCCGAAATCTTTCTTGAACATTCATGATGTCCTAGTAGTTAGTCTGTATATATTTACTTGGAAAAAGTAAGATGTACTGTAGTTGAATATGCAGCTTAAAATTCAGTTCCTTTCCGAATACATGTGAATTTTGTGGGGACAACTTTGTGAAAAATCCTTTCTCTTCCTTAGACAAGCAATGTGTCTCGGTTTATTCGTGATGCTTTCCATTTTTCTAACGTATTTGAAAACTGCTTATGACCTTCAGTAGCTCTGTTGTTTGTCCACAATCCTATTAGTAGGATGTTCCTTTTAGGTTTCTTATGTAGGGAATCACTTCAATTTCTTAGGTTTTGTAACAAGGTATATGGCAGAAAATTAAACACCTAGGAAATTGTGACAGATTTAATCTGTTGAAATCAAATTGAAGAGAAAAATAAAAATGTTTTGAAGAGTGACATGCGAACTGTTTATTTCCATGTAGTTAACTTGTTTTTCTTTTTCTTTCACAGGCAACTCCAGATATGGCAGTTATTCTTCTTGAAATTGCCAGAATATTTGCTACTAAAGTTCCAGGGAAAATCGACGCTGATGTTTTACAGCTGCTCTGGAAGGTATTCTTCTCTCTCTGATGTAATCTAAAGTTGCTATAATTTACTTACATCCGTATAATAATCTTCCAGTTTTCAGTACTTTAGACATTTTCGGATCTTGAAGTTTGTACCCCTGTTCAGTTAATATTTAGTAGCAATAGATTTTGGATAAAAATAGTCATTTTAATGAATTCTGTTACCTGAAATTTTTTTTAATGTAATTTATTAATTGATCAACTCGTAGACATGTCTTGTTGGAGCTGGTCCTGATGGGAAACACACAGCTCTGGAAGCCGTCACGATAGTACTCGATTTACCTCCTCCACAGCCGGGATCCATGTCAGGTCTGACCTCTATTGATAGGGTGTCTGCATCAGATCCAAAGTCAGCTCTGGCTTTGCAGAAATTGGTGCAAGCAGCAGTAAGCATTGCTCAGAATGTTTTACAAGCATTTGGTAACTTTCTAACACATTATTACTAAGAACAAACACTTTTGGCAGGTATGGTTCCTTGGAGAGAATGCAAACTACGCCGCTTCAGAATATGCATGGGAATCTGCAACTCCACCTGGGACTGCACTTATGATGCTCGATGCAGATAAAATGGTTGCTGCTGCCAGTTCTCGCAATCCTACTCTAGTTGGTGCATTAACTCGCCTCCAGAGGTGTGCGTTTAGTGGTAGCTGGGAGGTATACTACTATATTTTGTTGGTCATATATTTTTAATATGATATTTTTGTTTCTAACTGGATGGTTTGTAGATATGACCTAATTTTCTTACAATGTTCTTGATCGTAAATCTTATCTAGGAACATTTTGGCTGTAGATGCATTACACTATTCTCTGCTTGTGGTTGATTTTATTTATCATTTGATTGCATTCAGAGAATACCATATTGCAAGACCCTTCTTTTATAAAATGAGATTTAGGGCCCGAAGCTCGTACGAACTGGAAGGGTCTAATTCGCTCGTTTTCAATCGCTGTTTTTTTTCTAAGTATTCGTTTACTCTTACGTTTTTACCATGTAATCAAATGTGAGACCTGTATGCCTGACCAGAAACTATAAAGACAAACTAACGAAAAATAACTATAATTATATTTTTTGGATTCTTTATTTTTTGCATAAGATTTACGACTGTCTAGAGACTTCACTGTTATAGAAAAAGCTGATTATGAGTCTTGATTGTTAAATTATATATCATATTTGGTTTTCGTCCTGGTACTTTGTTAGGAACATTGTGAAGCATAGGCACTGGATATTACTTCTAGAGTTGAATGCCTAAGTGTTTACATTTCATGGATACACACAGGTACGGATTGTTGCAGTCCAAGCTCTTACCACGATAGCCGTTAGATCTGGTGAACCTTTCAGGCTGCAGATATACGAGTTTCTGTACACCTTGGCGGAAGGTGGTGTACAGTCTCAACTTTCTGAAATGCATCTGAGCAATGGGGAGGACCAAGGAGCCAGTGGTACTGGACTTGGAGTTTTGATAACTCCAATGTTAAAAGTTCTGGATGAAATGTATGTTGGGCAAGACGAATTAATCAAGTAAGGAAGAAATCTAATCTTTTCTTCTTTATTTTCGTGTTACTCATGTTAGTTTGATTCTACGGTTGACAAGAATTTTGCTTGACAATAAGGGAAATTCGCAATCACGATAACGCAAACAAAGAATGGAAAGATGAGGAGCTGAAAAAACTGTACGAAACCCATGAGAGGCTTCTAGATTTTGTTTCGATGTTTTGCTATGTTCCAAGAGCCAAATACTTACCCCTGGGTCCTTTAAGGTAGCTTTCTGAACTCATTCTATCAATTAGGCGGCAACCCGCCCATCCAATAGCATAATATTTAGGATACTAATCGTATATAGAGTAGTAGGAAATGAATAATACAAGAAAACTACCCTTTTTATCTTTTTTAAGAGACATTTTGTGTTAGCCTTTTATGTCGGTTGCCTATCTATGTTAATGGGGCTTCTGAAAAATAAGAGAAGAAGTATCAATTATATCAAAGATTCTGGCAAAATTTAAGAACCATGTTATACGTATTTCGATGTAGTCATATAAATAGTAACATTATAATCAACAGAATATAGATTCTTAAATTCTATGTTTGGTGATGTTGCTGTTGGTTTTTTTTTTTCGTCTTCCTGTTTTGTTTATATATAAGTGCCTTTCTGTTTTGTTTCTTGTTTTGTATTAAAACACTGACATGTTCTTTATTTGTTTCCTCCTAACCTATGAAGTGCAAAGCTCATTGACATATACCGCACAAAGCATAATATCACTGCTTCTACTGGTCCAACCGATCCAGCTGTTGTTGCTTCAGGAATTTCAGACCTAATCTATGAGTCCGTTCAGCCTGCCCCCGCGGCCTCACCCTCCAGTGGTCTGGATGATGATTTGGTGAATGCTTGGGCTGCAAACCTTGGTGATGATGGTCTTCTTGGAAACAATGCCCCAGCAATGAGTCGGGTCAGTTGAATACTTTTCCTACTGTTAGATTAAAGGAGTGGGGCTCCAAAAGTTTCTGATTTTGAAATGATAAAGTTATAAAAGTTTCATGGATTCCTCATCAGAGTGAATCTGTCTTATGGAAGAAGACTTACTAAACCGTTTTATGTTATCCACTACCATGCCTTAGTTCAGAACTGCTTTGAGTGGGATTAATTATAGATTCTTTTAGGACCTTTCTTATTTTGATGAAATTGGGTATTGACGTATCCAATAAAAAGTAGATAGCAAATCTGCTTGAATTGACATGGTATTAATGTCATGTATACTTATGATCTATCGGTGTTTATTTGTCCATCCTTGCATTATAGATTCGACCTCCTTTTTTTCCGTCTCCAAATATATCTCAGACTTATGTAATACATGTCAGGTCAATGAATTCATTGCTGGAGTCGGAACAGATGCACCAGATGTTGAGGAGGAGAATGTCTTCTCTAGACCTTCGGTTGGATATGATGACATGTGGGCTAAGACTCTTTTGGAAACGTCAGAATTGGAGGTATATTTTTAGCATTTTCAATCTCTAGGGCTTTAAAAAAAAAAAAAAAAAACAACTGGAATAACAGGTTTGGGGATGCTATAAAAAAGACATTGTTGTATTTACAGGAAGACGATGCAAGATCAGGTTCATCGTCTCCAGATTCTGCAGGATCAGTGGAAAGTTCTATATCCTCTCACTTTGGTGGAATGAATTACCCATCATTGTTTAGTTCCAAGCCTTCCTCGCATGCAACGGTAGGCTACAGAAAAATTCTTTCGTTAATTCATTCCTCATTGCCTAGTATGCTATCTCTGAAAAAATTATGGCCCTTAAGAGTTTCCTGTATTTCAACACTGATGGGTTCTTTCTTTAAGCTCCCAAGTTGAGTCGCAATGAAAACTGAGAACTAGAAGAAAGTTTGGTACAGTGAGTTGCATAGTATATTACAGCTAGTTTCCTTTCAAGAAAGGAGTATAAGAATCTTGTAGATGTACTTCTGAAGTCCGTTCTTTATAAACAATAATAACCGCAGATGATAATACGCATGGAAGTTGTTTTAAAAGGAAAAAGTATGCTCTAGATTAAACATTAGGAAGGTTGCACCATATAAGCTATTTTAACTACATAAATATGCTAATTCAAACAGGCAAAATCGAGTGGAAACAAATACCAGTCATCATATGAGAGCTATGGTTCCCCAGTAAGCTGATATTTCATTTTCGATGTTTTAGTAGAATTTGGGCATGGCCTGATTCCGCTTTTTAGTGACCATTTCTAAATTTTACTTCTTAAATCCCTTCAGATAAGAGAAGAGTCTCCTCCTCCTTATTCATATTCCGAGCCACAAAGACGTGAATCGTTTGAGAACCCTGTAGCAGTGTCTGGTTCCCGAAGTTATGAATCAGATGAGGAAGAACCCAGGAAATCTACTGGTACAAGATCTGGAATTGCGCTGTATGACTTCACTGCAGGAGGAGATGATGAAGTAAGCTTTTTCTTATTGTTATGCACTATAAAATGCCAGTTATGTAGATATAGTGCAAGGATTAAAATACATTTGGCCTTATTGCAGCTAAACTTGACGGCAGACGAGGAATTGGAGATAGAGTATGAAGTTGATGGCTGGTTTTACGTAAGTAGTAGTTGGTTTTGAAAAAAAAAAATACATGAGATTTGTGAAGTAAACTTAACCGGGAACAACTTATAAACTATGACAGGTAAAGAAGAAGCGGCCTGGCAGAGATGGGAAGATGGCTGGACTTGTTCCTGTTCTTTATGTCAATCAATCTTGAAGTAAAAACTAATGACTAAATTGTTTTTTTTTTGGGGATACGGCTCTAGAACACTAAGAAAATCTCTGATCCATGATATTCTTGAGATATATTGTAATAGCAGTGTACATGAAGGAATGTATTTGTTTGGGTTTGTGTGTATGTGTATGTCGTTGGACAGTTATTGCTGCCATGCATCTCTCTGGTCAACTACGATTTTACTAAACGCGTCTTCTCTCTAGGGCAAGCCCCTCTTTCCCTCTAGCTTCACCCTCAGCCTCCACCGGACTTTTCTGCCTGTCTCTCCGGTGGCTGGCACCCTTGGCTGCTACCGGGAGAGGCTCCCGTTTTTTGGTTTTTTGGTTCCCTTCTCTCGTTCTTCTCCATCTTTTATAAACTTACCGAGTTGTACCGGTGATATTTCTCCAGCTAGGTTGTGCCGTGTCACCATCTGGGGAGGCTTGTGGCATCTCTCTTAATGTGGTTTCTTGTGTCAGATTCCATCTTAGGGGCCCCTCTGCTTTTCTTGGCGGTTCATTTCTAGATCAAAGCTCGGGTTTGCGATGGCTTTTCTTCGTTGGTCTGAATCTTCAAGAATGTATGTTCAGGGAACAACAAGAAGTTGTGTTTCGATTTTCGCTTGGGAGTGGTCGGGTTGTTTCTACCATCTGTTTTTTGTCGAAGCTCTCGGAGGGAGATTAGAAGCAGCAGGGAATGGTAGATCAAAGTCGTGTGTTTTGGTGGCAGTGAAGCTCCTCTCGGCAGCTTGTTTCTTCCACCATTGGTCGAATTTCTTCCACCATATTGTTTCTTACTGGGGTGATGATTGAGTTGTGCGCTTCGGTGGCAGCTAAGCTCCTCTCGACAACGTGTTTACAACACCATTGCAGGTTGTAAGTAGCATATGCTGAGTTTGAGTGTGTTGCTGCTTTTGCTTTTCGAGAAGATAGACTTTATGCTTGCTGACATCTAGGAATGATCTTGGGAGAGTAAGCATAGCAACAGCTCTTTTGGCTTGTGTTGCTCCAATTCGAGATTTTACTTAAGGTTTTGGAACACTCAATCACATTGACAAGGTAGACAATTTGTACAGGCTTTCCCAAACTTGGTTGGAAGACTCTAGTGAAATACCTTCGTTTTAACTTTCTGGCGTCCAACATTCTTGCTTTACCTACATTACTACGCTGTTAACTTCACAGCTTAAGGTCGTCTCTATGTAGCTTCCATACTTTTTAATCCTTTTTTCATAAGTTAATTTGCCATAGCAGTGATAGAGAGTTCAAGAAGAATTACAAAAACATTAAATAGATGAGATGATGCTTCAATCCCAGAAGCTTCTGATAAAGCAAAACGCATTTGTTTAGGACAAAATCCTGGTGGGATAGATACTATGTAAGCTACATAGACATAGACATTATCTGTCGAGCAATGCCCGGTTCTTGCTGTAACAGCTCCCTCAAGTTGTTCTCGACCTCTGCCGTCTGCTTCTCCAAATATTCTTTGGATGTCTGACAATCATACGGCAAATAATGTTATGTAGAACCCATCACATTATCACTAGCCAAGAATGGGGATTCCGTACCTGAAGAGAAGCAATGGCAGCCTCACTGTCCTTGAGTTTTGCCTCTTGCTCATCCTCCAGAACTGTCTTGGGCTCTAGAACAAACCTGTTCACCATAAAATGAAGCAAAGCATAATCACTCACAAGTCCTAGTCCTAGTCCTAGCGAGAGGAGGGAGTATTAAGCACTCACGTTCGTCCTGGAAACAAGAAGAAAAAAAGGAAGTAAGCTAGCATCCTTATGAAACAAGAGAAAGGTTTCAAATCATTTACCTATCGACTTGTAGGTTTTGGTATCTTGAGGCAATGGCCGCAGCTCCTCCAAGGTCAAATAAGCACGTTTTTTGTCTCCCTCTTTGTTGCGCATCTGATTCTGGACCTGAAACATTCACATACGCATACTTGAATCTGACATGACCTAGACCAACCAAATCGAGATTTCAAACAAAATAGATCTCGATTTACCTGCTTCAGCTTACCGGAGAGTTCAATCATGCTTGCCTGAATCTCTAGAAAAGCCTGAAACTCAGCACATTAGAATTGCATTTTGTTCATGGATCTTGTACAAACAACTACTTACACTTCTGTTTGCGTCGTCCGCCATCTCTTAATCTTCTTTTCGAGTCGGTCTTTCGTTTTTAGGGCGAAAAGAGGACAAACATTCCGACTACCCCCGCTTTCTCAAGGCTTTGGCGTTTTTTTATTTTTTTTTTATTGGGTTTTACAAACGGGCCGTCAAATTTACTACTCACTCCGCTGTCATTTTAAGTTTTTTTTTTTAAATTTAATATTCAATATGAATTTTGGTTTTTTTATTTAAAGACACAATTTTTTAATTTTTTTGTCAATTTTTTTATTAAAACCCAAACGCTAATTACAAATGGACCTAAGCCCGATACATAAATTTTAGCACAAGCCAAAAAGGCCAAAACATAAGAAAAACCCTAGTTTTTAAGACATCCTTATCGAACAGTTCCGCCGTTCTTCAGTTCACCGAAATGAATCAAGTCCGACGACCACAATTGTAGAGCAGAGGAAAACTGGAACCTTCGACCCATTTGAAGCAACACACCATCTTGATCTCTGAATAGGAGTTAAAGCTTTCGAACTCTTCATTGACTCCACTAAAGTCGAAGAAGCTCCGCTGCCGCCTACACTCAGATTTATTGATGTAGAGACTAGATCCTTCGCTCACTGAGAACTAATAAGCATTGAAGATATTACTTACCGAGAAATAGCTTAATCAAAGAAAAGTTAGAAGAAAAATAGAGATCTAACATGAAGACAGAGAAAACAAAAAGCCAAGAGAGAGCGATCTACAGCAGATCTAAATCTGAGACCCTAAAAATATTTGTTGAACAAAAAACTCCGATTAGACGGAAATACATCCGGACTCACCGGAAGAGAGAACCGACATAGATCAGAAAATAAAACAAACAAAAGGAAAGAAGAAAAAAGAAAGAAAAAGTCCGACACCGGTCACTTATGGATGAAGCTACTAGAGAGATGGGAGAGGAGAGTTGTTAAGAGAGAAAGTAGGAACATTTATTTAAAGACACAACTAATTTTATTAAATAAACCGGAAAACAAAACATATTCATGACACATAAAATCCCTCTTTTGGGTAAAGTCCTTTCTAATTCTACTAGAAACTTTAGAGCATCATTTATACATACACTTTCAAAGTGTCTCACGTTTCCCAAGAACAAAAAAAAAGAAAAATAAATAAAAAAGAGGAAGAAGGGAAGATTCGCGTCTCAATGTAGACACTGAAGAAACGCGGGTCTTGTATACGTGGCACGCCTTTTTGTTTGTAATTTTTTTTTTAAGACAAAAATAGAAAACAATAATAAAAAAAACGAAAAAAATCAGCAAAACAACATTTTTCTATATATATATGTAGCAATTTATATTATACTTTAAACAAAAAACAATTTATATTATACTTTGAATAAAAGATAAAATTATTCCACAATTTCATAAGTAAAAAAATTAATCACAATTTGTACTATAATAAATATTTCTAACCTATATACAACAAATTATATTATATTGAAAAACAAAAATTTATATTACATATCAAATAAATAAATAAATTATTTGAAAGTTTGATAACTAAGAAAATAATCACAATTTATATTAAAATAAACATTTCTAACCTTTATTTTTTTTTTTTTTGTCAACCATAACATTTGATTGCATAAAGTCCAATTACATGGTTCTAAAGCCCAAAAAAACAAACCCATGTCTAATGAGTACAAACAAGACAAAGCCCAAATATCAGACACACGTGTGCAATGATTCTTCTGGAAGAACCTTGAGACTTCTCCGACATCTCCGTCGGCGTAACAACACCGAAAATCTCAGAGTGCACAACACAGAGAAATCCCAAAACAACCCAAGTAACTTCAGAACCATAAGATAAAATTGGACCAAGATCGCTCAAAATCTTCTTGTTCTCGGAATAAGGAGACGAACAGCTTCAAAGAATTACCAGAAATATCAAATCCAAAGAGGCTTCATTGGCGTCCGAACCCAAATCTACTGGTTCAGATCTTGTTGGAGAATTCCTTAACCAACGAAGATGTTATTCTTCGGGAGAGTGATATTTAAGGCAAACTAAGAAGAAAAACAGAGAACAGAGAGGATAATAAAAGTGATCAGAAGAACCCGGAGAAAGTAGAAACCGGATAAACCGTAGAACGAAATTTGAGAGCCGGATTAGCCGGAGAGAAATCCGTATAGAACGGAACCTGTACACACAAAAAACAAAAAGGAAAGGTTCCGGCGCCGGCAAACCGACGCCGGAAAGTTAACCGGAAAACTTAATAAAACTGGAGATGAAGTTGATTTAGAGAGAAGGCAGAGGAAGTGAAGAGAGAGAAACTTTAACTATGGAGATTCCATTTCTAACCTAAATTAGTATTTTAATAACTTAAGATATTTATATTAGGTGTCTACATTGGATGGAAGAATTAATAGAAGTGCCTTAATGAAATGATTTGAATTAAGTAATAATAATTATAATATTATTTAATTATTAAGACATTTTTATGGGTGTCTACATTATTGATGGTCTTACTTCACTCTTTTGAACTGTTTTTTGCTTTCTCAATACTCTTTCTTCTCGCTTTACTCAAGAATCGCTTTGATTTTCCCTCTTAGTTTGTCTTCAACACTCAATCAAGCACTGCTAATCATTGTACACGTTATCATGCTCCTTATATTTTTCTACCTCTCTTATTAAGTAATTCACTTTTCACTTCCAAAACTAAATCTCCTTGGATTCTACTATCAACTAACTTTCGGGTTTAAACTTGAAAGAAGATGAAGAAGCTTTTGTGCTACCGGACTTACCTCAATATTTGGTCTCTAGAACGTCACTCTCTCAACATCATCGGTCGTACTATGAATCTCCCCCCCCCCCTTCCAAAAGATCTCTAGCTTTCTTCAAGACCTTCCTCGCAAATGGTAGCTGCAGCAGGGTGTGCGTGGCATTTCGCTATCAAAGGACAAATTCCAATTCATCTTCAAGTATGAACACAATTCGGAAGTTGTTCTAGCTAAAAGTGCTCAGACTTACAATCAATGGTCGATTGTAACGGAGAAATGGTCTTCATATCTTGATCATGACTCTCATAAATTCCTTTACCTCTAGGTTCAAATCAGCGACATACCAATCAACAAATACACAGTGGCAACAATTGACTCTCTTGCTCGCTTTGCTGGAATTGTGGAGGAGGTTCCTTTTGACCCTAAAAACCCC
The DNA here is from genome assembly GCA_900406245.1 of Odontarrhena argentea. Classification (NCBI taxonomy): domain Eukaryota; kingdom Viridiplantae; phylum Streptophyta; class Magnoliopsida; order Brassicales; family Brassicaceae; genus Odontarrhena; species Odontarrhena argentea. The sequence goes on along the minus strand of OVAF01002166.1, from coordinate 1,026 downwards.
AAACTTCGTGAATTTGTTAGTGTCAAGGTTAAGTTTCATATAAATCGTGTTCTTCGTCAAGTGAAGAATATCATCCTCCCAAACGGCTCCACTAAGAAAGTTAAATACTTCTATGAAAAGATTGAAAAAAAATTCTTTGCTTGCTAACGCTTAACCCATGACAAAGGTTCCGGTCCTTTTTTGGTAGCTGCTTAATAGGGGCATTCAGTTTCATCCGATCATCTTCCCGATTTGCATGCCCAAACGGCTTCTACCTCTGCTGTTGTAGGAAGGCCGTGAATTGATCCAGGCATCATCAAGGGCATGCAAGCTTACATTCTCTCTGCAAATTCCATTGAAGCTTCTCTCTCTTACAATATGATGTAGCGAAAGCTTCAAGGGATAGAACTAGATCCGTTGATTCTCAGAATATCCAGAAAATAGGATTTGAGAGTCCTCCTCTCAAGGCTTTCGCAAAAGGTCTAGGGTTTGTGAATACTCTTCACCAGGGGCGGAGGCATGTGGTCAACNAGGGGCGGGGGCATGTGGTCAACAAGGTGGTCAGCTGACCCCCATTTCTTTTTTTTTTTTTTTTTTTAATTCATGTTTATGAAAATTACTGACCCACTTAAAAATTTGATCATGCTAAAATCAAAACTTTAATTTGTTATTTATTTGGGCCATATATTAACTTAATAAATTGGGCTCTATTCAATTTCAAACCCAATTTAATATTATCTATATACTTAACCTAATTAACTATTTTAATTATACAAATTTAAAAAAAAAAAAAAACCAAAAGTCTTCGACGTGAAAAGAGTTGCAGACGAAGACAAGAGACTCTCACAAAGTCTCAATGCACGCAAACCAAACAATTTATATTGCAAAAAGGTAATGGTCAATTATTTATTTGGTTAATTCATTCTAATTTATTTAGTTTTTCACATAAATTTTGTATAAAGAAATTATATGACCTAAATTTATAGAAACAATATATGTGAACATGGTTGATTAGTTTGTCTTCTTTTTTGTTTAGGCTTTGTTATT
>OVAF01002165.1:0-17137 GCA_900406245.1 Odontarrhena argentea | reverse complement strand
TTTGGTTCACAAACCAAACCCAAATGGTTTCCCCCACTAAGGAGGAACACCAACATTGGGTACTAACTGTAATTCTTTGTCATAAATGCAGGTGACTTTATCAGGAGTTTTGAATTTGATTGATGGGTTATGGTCAAGTTTTGGAGATGAGAGAATTATAGTGTTCACTACTAACCACAAAGAACGGCTTGACCCAGCATTGCTACGTCCTGGAAGAATGGATATGCATATCCACATGTCTTATTGCACAGGGTTAGGATTTAGGACATTGGTCTCTAATTACCTGGGTCTAGATGGCTTAAACCATCCTCTTTGCGAAGAACTAGAGAGGTTGATTGATTCTACAGAGGTTACTCCTGCTGAGTTAGCTGAAGAGTTGATGCAAGATGATGATACCGATGTTGTTCTTCGTGGAGTAGTTAACTTTGTTGAGAAGAAGAAAGTCGAGAGAAGCAAGCCCAAGCAGGAGGATTCTATTAGTAAAGTAGTTGATGATGACGAGAAAACAGAAGAAAAGCTGGAAAAGTGATGCACAAGTATATTTAAAATATTATATTCTATTGTTTAGCTTCTACCATTTTATTGATTTATCGAATAAAGAGTTTTTGGTTTTGAGAGGAGAGTAATCTGTATTCCTTTAACTCCATCCCTTGGTTGAGACCGAAGCTTCAAATTCCAGCAAGAGACTCCATAAAAATAATTTGGAGCTTCAAATGGTAAGGACTTGAGTGATTTTGTGTATATATATTGGTACAGAATTACAAATGCTTAGAAACATGTTGTTTCTAAGACCGGCCATTTTATCATTGTATATCTGATTTAAGTCATTTTGGATAATAAAACTTTAATATAAATCATTGTAGCTATCTGCCCTTTTTAAATGCATGCTTCAATGCAAATGGTGATGTAACACTAAAGTTACGTATGGAATGGTTTTAATTTTAAAATCTTTGTGGGCACTCTAAATATACAAACATGTTATGCCATAACTTGGGCATTTATTATCACAAGCTAGGATCACCACACAACAGATTACAGACCATAGACAAACTCGACCTAAACCGAGCCAAACCAAGGCCAGTTTATTAGTTTTGAGCAGTGTTCTCAAACCTCCATTCCCAAATTTCGTGACGCTCCACCCCACGTCCCATTGAACCAGCAAAACCGGTATACATTTTCTCAAGAAAAACCTTAGAAAGATCGATTTTCGCTTCAATCAACGGCCTCTTCGGCTTCTCATATCCCGGTGCAATTGTGACACTGACCTTAGAGTTCTCATACTCGATCCAAACCTGGTATTTTCCTTGCCCTGGGCCTACTCCTCCTCTAAACAGATTCAATTCCTTAAACAACCACCCGGTTTTAGAGTGAACCCAATAACCGGCTTTTTTAGAAACTGTTGATTTCGCGGAGTTAATGTTGATACCGACATGGTTAGCATTAATGTCACCTAAAGATCGGTCTTTAAAAACATCAAACTCAACAGCAAAGAGATGGTTACTAGTATTACCGTCGTTTTTCCGGTTTAGGAGACTGAGATAGCCTAAACCGGAAACGTCGTCATTTTTGTTTGAAGGGACAATAATGAAGGCAAGACCATGACCATGATTTGGATTTGATTTGAGAGGAGAAGTAATGGAGAAAGTGAAAAAAGTTTTGAAAGAGTAAACAGAAGAAGAAGAAGAAGAGTTTGGCTTGAAAGGTACTGGATTTACGAAAAGAGCTCGACCATGAGAGTAAGGGATCTTGTCTTGAGTCAAAACAATAGCTCCTGATTTGCTCATACCATCAAACTCTGGACCATACTCAGCATCTCCACTGAATGTTACAAGATCAGTTCCATTACCGAAGTAATCGAACATGAAACTAAAAGCATAAGAAGAAGTAATGACATGAGAGCAAAACAGAACAAGAAACAGAGGAACCAAACAGAGTTTTTTTATCTGCATTTTTTGGATATGGAAAGAAGGAAAAGACTATAACAAGATATATATAGTGATGAGAGAGAGAGAGCTAACAAAGTTTGACTTGTTGAGATGTTGATTCGACAAGATCCTATATTTCTTGATATAACATAAGAAACGTTATCTCTAGCTGAAATATTGTAAGATCTTGTATGTATAATTGAAATGGACTCTTCACATGTACCAAGAAAGATGTAGGAGGAGAAAACTAACTGTATTGGGTATTAATGGAACGGTGCTAAAGTGGCTGAGAGGACCACGTGTTACATGCCATTCATCCAACAAACTAATATTAACACAACTAACAAATACTCAACAAATTTTAGTAAATTTTTTATGGAATATTATTCCTAAATTATAATATATATATAACCTGTTTCTACATCTCTCTTTAAATAAAGTAACATGCCATTACAGGGAGGAACCAAAACGTGACAAGATTTTGATTCACTGATAATACAATCTTGAATCAATAAAATACAATTTTTATTTTCACTTCCAAAATACGCCATGTTAAAAAAGTATCAGGCAAATGTGGTCTGGTTTTGATCATTTACGTGTTGCCTCTTGATGGATCAACGGCTAGAACCAGATGGGGGATTGGTTGGGACTTGTTTTTGGCTCGATGCTTCTTCGGTTTGAAGTTTCTTAACTCGAGCTTTATCGATTCTTGCTCTTCTCACGGCTTCTTGGATATGGCGGTCGTGGTCTTTTAACACTTGATCCATGTTTCCTGATGGAACAACTAATGGTCCTGAATAATGAATCTTGTGCCCTTTTGATCCATAACCCAACTACAAACCGAAACAAAACATAAGAAGTCGTTTCTCAAAATAGTAATATTCGTGCTAGTTTCTAACAATAGCAAGGAGGATGTGTAGAGGACTCACCAGACTTGGGTCTTTCTTGTTGCTTCTACCATTCTCTTCTTGGTTTGTTTCTTCAGTTGCTTCCTTGAAAGAACCAGGAAGGCGAGTCATACCTCTACAAGTCTCTTGTTGCGGTGCACCTGTTCTCGTTGCAGCGATTCCAGGTATTGCCGTGTAATCAGCTATGGATGCAACTTTCTGAGAATCTTGGTAATTTCTTCTACCCTTGGCAGAAGCGGATCTACGTGATAGAGGACCAGAGTGTGAAGCTCTCTTGTGAGGAACAATAATGTTGCCCTGAGATTCTCTGCTTGTTTCAAATGCCTGCGATGATGACCTTGGTGGATCGATTGGGAAACCAGATGCAACGTCTTCAGGATGTGGATTAAACTTCTCGCTTCGGCTTCTGTTACTAGGCTGGCTCTGCCTTTTCTGCAAGGACGTTAATGCAAGAGAGGATCAAATAACATTAAACAAAAGCAAGAAGCTTCAACATTGAAAAGATAATAATAAGATGTATCAGATGTTTGACCTGCATTGATGTAACCAGCTCTGCATTTGCGTCAGGGGCTGGGATGGCTCGAGATTCCTTATTTCCTCTCCTATCTTGGTGTCTTTGGTCCCTGCTTCCCCCACCTTGTCTACAAACACAGAGAAGCAAGATTCAAGAATTTATACAGATTTTTTACATAAAGCTTTTGTAAAACCACTGCTAGAACAATAGTACAACTATACCTTCTACTTTCCTCATCCCGCATTCTTGCATCGAGCTCTTTGCTAGGAGGATATCTAGGCAGGCTTGAAGGATCACAGGGAAGAGGTCTAGTGGAAAAGAACTGAAATATAAAAGAACGATAATTTAAGGTAAAAAAAAAGGCATTGACCAGGAATTATGGACGCATACGAACATTAAGCATTTACTGTCTAACATATGCCATTACCTCGCTCTGGAGAGCTGAGGTGGCAGTTCCACGATCGTCGGGATTGACAGAAAGCAAAGTCTCAAGAAGGGTTAATGCTGGCTGAGGAAACTCCTTGAATGTTTCACCCACTACACGTTTATACGGCTGTGTAGGCTTGAAAATCGTTGCATGTGGCAACCTCGATTTTACCCAATAATCCTCAGAAGGCGAGCCACATAGCTTGAAAATCTTGTGCAACTGTTCTACCTGTAACACCATAAGCCTTACCAGAGTCACCAATCATGGATATCAGAGCAAACACTTGAAAAGAGATTCAAACAGAAACAGCAAATTCTACCTCGGTTCTACCAGGCATAATAGGTTTGCCTGCATACAGCTCAGCAAGAATGCAACCTGTACTCCACAAATCGACTGCCGCTCCATAGCGAGTTGCTCCGAGCAAAAGTTCGGGTGGGCGGTACCAAAGAGTTACCACTCGGCTGGTCAAAGGCTGAGTTTGACGAGGATCAAAGAAACTAGCTAAGCCAAAATCAGCTATCTTTAGAACTCCACTATTATCTATTAGAAGGTTTGAGCCTTTTATGTCCCGATGAAGTACACCCCGACTGTGACAATGGTCTAGTCCGTTTAATAGTTGCTGCAGGTAGCATTTAACCTGCACAAGAACAAAGAAAAAGGAATCCTCAGCCTCAGAGAACTGCACAGAACGATGTTTAATAGAAACAAATCATACCTGTGATTCAGAAAATTTAATAGCGGGATGCGAAGCTAGTCCAGCAAGATCATGTTCCATGTACTCAAAAACAAGATACAAGCTGCACGACATTCTTGATGTAACTAACCCTTCTAGCTTTATAATATTAGGATGGTCAAGCCGTCGCAATATCTGGATTTCTCTTGCCATGAAACGAACGCTTTCCGGCTCCAAGTTATCGAACCTCACTTTCTTCAAAGCCACAATTTTCTTCTGTTCTAGGTCCCTCGCCCTGTATACATTACTGTAAGTACCCTGACCAATCTGCATAAAGCAAGTAGAAACCATTTCAGGTTAATCAACTGCAAAATTTCAGTTTCCATAACATAAAAGTAATCATTTACTGCAATCCCAAACGGAGAACTTAGGACATGTTTCTAAATATAGAAACATACCAATATAAGTAAGTCAAAGAAACAAGGAAAAAAAGAAGATTACTTTGTCCAATTTCTCGAAAGAATCCGCACGACGTGGAACCCATCCTTTAATAGCTTCTCCAGCAACAGAAGCCAACCAAGGAGGCCAACCAGCAGCTACATACTCACCTTCACTAGCTTTAGCAATGCTAACACCTATAGTGAGCTGTGAAGCAGCAACATTCTCAATCTTCTTCTCTCTTCTACTCAAACTCTCCCCACGCGAAACATTCGCTTGTTTATTACTCAACACTGGTCTCACACTAACAACATCAGGCCTTTCCTTTGTCCTACTACTAAGAGACTCATCTCTTCTACTAGAAGCAACAGGTGGTCTCGAAACTCTAAACTCAGAAGAAGATTTGCTCAAGAATCTTTCTCTTGGACTATCTTTGCTATCTTCTATAGCAGAAGGCTTACACCAAACACACCCCATCACTCAAATTCTGATACTATAACCCAAAATTCATCAAACCAAGTAGACTACAAGAAAGAATCTAAGCCATTAACTACAAAAAGTCTGAGACTTTCATGAATCAACCAAAAGGGGGGAAACGAAACTGAGGAACCCTAAAACTCAGAACACTGAAACCCAGAGAAAAAAGATATGATTTTTCCACTCAATTTGCAAAATGTGTGCTTAGATCAAGAAGATGGGTTTCAAGTGAAGAACGAAAACACCTGATTCTTGAAGTTTTCTGCATAAAGCAAGTACCTTTACAAGAGACTGAAGAGAGAGAGAGATAAGACTAAAGACACCAGAAGAAAGCAAAACTGTGAAATTGAGTGATTTTGAAGAAAGGGAGAGAAATGTGGAAAAATCAAAGAGGGTTTAAGAGTGAATGCTTGAGAGAGAGAGAGATGGATCTAGGGTGAAGAGAGATTTTGAGGAGACGCATGTGTGTTGAAGCAGAGAGAAGCTCTGAATTATTTTGTAGAAAAATTTGGGAACTCCAAAAAGAAACATTATGCGAATATCAAAATAATTAAACAAAATGTTTGGTGAACAAAATTTTTCTCAGTAGTTGTGTGTCGCTTTTCTGTTAACAGTAAATTTTCATATTTGAACAAAAGAAAAAAAAACTGTAAAAAATCTAAAATAATTTTGGTATCTCAATCTAATCTTTTTATTCTTTGGGTCAAATTTAACACTTAATTATATTTTTAAAATAGAGAATTAATGATCTTGAATGCTAGCAAGAGTTAATAACTAATATCCTAGTTAATAACTCTATTTACTACCATTTGGTGTTTTTAATTTTTTTTTTTTTTTTGCTAATCCACCCATTTTAATTTAATCTATGTCTATTAGAATTGGATACTAAATAGATATGGATTAGTTTTTAACAAATGGGTTAAGTGATTCATTATCCATTTAATTTCAAGAATCAAAAGGTTAGATAGATCAATTCATGAACCCACATATTACATATATACTTAAATATTTTAAACTGTTTTTCTTTTTGGGTTTTATACCAAAAGGAATACTTTTATGAAAACATTTAAAAATCTTCTATGTTTTTGTTTGTTCTTTTTGTGAAGCTTGGCATGTAATAGACATGCTTGATATGATCCGTCAAAAACACTTCTACTCTTANTTCTTTTTGGGTTTTATACCAAAAGGAATACTTTTATGAAAACATTTAAAAATCTTCTGTTTTTGTTTGTTCTTTTTGTGAAGCTTGACATGTAAAAGACATTCTTGGTATGATCCGTCAAAAACACTTCTACTCTTTAGAAATCAATCATTCATAATCATTTAATCAGAAATGTGAACACTAATCAAATCCTTCTTTTGATTTATCTTTGTCTTATATCAGTGTATAATTAATTATCTACAATAGTCTGGTATTAAAGGAGCGTATGCTTCACTTGCATGCAACGAGAGTGACGAGACTTGATACTCAAAAGGTTTTTTCGTTTTCGCTTTCATTATGTAAATATTACTATTATATTTACATAAGGGTAATCACTGCACTAATGAAATTGAGAGAAGATTCAAATAGGTAAGTTATGGTGTAGATGAAGCAATTATACAAATTTTTTTGTCACCAAATTATTTCCACTATTCTATACCTGAGCTTAGATAAAAAAATTTAATTTTGAAAATAAAAACAATAATTGCATCAGTGGTCAACTGATAAGAGTTTACAACTCATTTATTTTCTAAGAAATTCTTATTTTATACAATTATGTGTTTTTATGTTCTCATTGCTGGCATTATACAGTACTTTATTAAATGATATCAAACAACTGAACAAGATTATTTATTTAAGAAAACTATAGTCATGTAGATTGCTTAATTTCAAATTAGTGAAAACACATATCAAATTCAACCAATAGGGTTTATAATTACTGCATACTGAAAAAAAAATGAGAAAAATATAATCCACTGATTCTTTATGTCCAATACTCATTTCACTGATGAAATAGGACTAAAAGGCTCCATTCTTGAACTTTTTTCTCTCTTCACTCTTCAGTCTATGATATCAAATATCAAGATTTATAGATGATACCAAAACAAACTTTTTCATTTAAATTATGTAGAGGTTTGCGGTTAATTGTTTCAGTGATCCTGAATAGAAAGTTCGTTTGTGTTGTCGTGATTTTGGCATATTTGATCTATGTTTAGATATGAGCCCGATAGTGAGAGATAAAAACAATATAGTTTAGCTCAATCAAATTTCGGGAGGTGATGGAAATAGAAGATACTTGAGTTGATAAACTTAACAAAACAATAAAAAAAATTCTTGTACACATTAATAAAAATCCTTCAAGTCACCAGCAGGGTCACAAAACTAGCAATGTTACATTGAATAAATTAGTGTCGTGATAACATAAATATAATTAATTATCCACCACACTGAATAATTAAATGTTGTGATAAAATAAATACAATTAATTTCATATGAATTAACATAAATATTTGGACCGAGGAGGGGCTTTAGAGGAAAGGGTTGTGACATAAACTGTCTTGCAACAATCTCATATATTCATGAATATGAACATGGTAATGACGGTTGAACAAAAAAAGGACATTGTAATAACCTAAATTTAGATAAAAATATGAATTACATATCAGTTTCAATCAAAGGTAGATTTATAGTTGTCATAGAATAAACATAAACATAAAATAGAGATAATTTTAGATTATTTTGAGTATATGTTAAATACCGTCAATCATGTTTAAAATTAGGTATTTCATTCTTGAGTTATTCTCTCTTTCACTCTTCAATCCATGATTCATGACTTATTCCACCATANAAAAAAAAAAAAAAAAAAAAAAACTTCAATGGGTCCTCTTGGTCCTACTATAAACTTTTAAAGAGAAACATGTTACATGTATATACTAAACCAAAAGGAATTAATGCTACCATTTCTACGTTGACAAACTCTATTGTCAATTTTCTAATTTTTAGAACATATTTTCATATCCCTGAGTCTAGATATAATTGAGTAGAATCACGAAGAATTGTTCCCGAATCATATACTCTTTTTTTTTTTTTTGTAACCGAAATCATATACTCTTTTATCTGGTCATTCATAGAAAACATTTTGATGGGATTATTCTCCATATCAATGTGAAGACACTTAATATCTCAAATATTCAATAAGCCTANTTTTTTTTTTTTTTTTTCAGAGAGAGATGACAAATCTATTTTCATGCTATATTAGTTTTTTTGTGTGGGTTAAATACGTTAGATAAAAAAAAAAAATAGTTAACAGTATTATTTGGCAGTTAGAGTTTAGACCGTATTTTTCTATTTTCTAAATTATTAATATAGTGGTATCGTTACTGCCATTATATAACACTTTATTAAACGATATCAAATGAAAGTATCATATATTTGAGATAAACCACATATAGTTTACGAAAGATCGATTACTTATATATAAATGAAAACAGCTACAACGCTTGGAGAAAAGGCCAATCAATATATAACGTATTACTATTCTCATGACAAACTTCTGTATGTTTGACTAATAATTGGAGAAGAGGTTATCCACATCATGCTTACAACCGAATTTAATAGAATTGTCTTCTCCATTTTAGACAAAACACACAAAAATGTTGGGCCCATTTTCTCAGAGAACAGCTATATAATTTTTACACAGATCACATGTATTATTTTAGACAGCGGCTATAGTATATATGTACTACATTATATAATAAATTTATGTATCAATGATCAACCATAGGAATGATACCAGTGTACTAAAACTAGAGATCAATTTTTTAGGTTTGTATGTCTAGTTGTTTTAGCATTATTAATTGGTTCATGAAGATGTACATGTAAGTATTGGCAAAGGATGGATTTTAAAAAGGGAAATAATATTGAGAAATTATTTGAATAAATGGTAAATAAACGAAACGGCTAGATAATACCGGAAACCAAATGGGTTTACGGTGGCAAAATTTTACATTTCCAATAATCGTATATAATATGACGGGTAAATTATGATTATGAATCCTATGATACAACCGTGATGAAATTTTTATTGCAACACGATATATTAAAATTTACAATGATCTATGGTTATTCTTAAAGACTTGTCATTTTAAAAAGGTGACGAGTTGAGACAACTTTTTTTTTTGTGTGAAAAATCTCAAAAAATTAAGGACGATATCTTTGTTTATATAGACAAACAATAATAGGTATACATCAACAAATAATTTGTAAATAATCTGGTATTCAACTGAAATAACGGGGTTATGACTCGATGCATATGTAAGCGATTTGTTTTCTCATTTGTACCACAATGTATATATTTTTCAGTTTACATTCATGTTTTACATTTTTTTTTTAGGGATATGAGATAAATTAAAAACAGGGAGATCTCATTAATCAACCTATCTTACACCATTATTTCCAAATCAATATAATTTCAACTTCGATAAATAGATATACCACCTTGTACTATTCATGACAATTTTTTCCTAATCTAATGATTCTAATAAACAACTTTGGTAGAAAAACTACACAAGTGTTAAAATACCACTGTAAAACATTTCTCAAAATTTAGATTCTTATAAGACGATTTCGGTTCAAAATCTTTTTCTTATTTCAATAACATAGATAAAATATATTAAGTTAGATTCAAACACATGTAATAACACAATGACAATCTATCTTACACCATTATTCCTAAATCAATATAATTTTGTTCTTTGATAAAAAAATATACCTCATTGTAATATTCACGACATTTTCACCATAATCTAATGATTATGATGAACAACTTCTCTAGAAAAACTACAAAAGTGTAAAACGAACAAAAAAACACAGATCAAATTTAGCATTGAATAAAAAAACACAACACCTCTCAAGTCTCAACTGTAAAAATATACATATTTTTGTGCCAATGAATTTTTAATTATGACCCCTCAAAAGTGACGTAGAAATACACTGAATCGTTGACAAATCCATCCGCACTGAATGTTTACCTCATCAGATCGAATTGAATCAGTGAATGCATTCACCAAACCAATTTTATTGATTCTGTAAGATCCAGAAACCAATTTGGAACATTCATAAAACAAAAAAGGTAAATCTCGAATCTGTACTCCTTTATATAGGTATAAATTTTGATTTGTGGGTTCTGTTAAATGATGGTTACTTGAATGTTTTCACCTTTCGATTGAATCGAGATTTTGCTTAAAGTGTGTTCCTTTTTGTGTTCTTAATTCGAATCATAAAAATCGAATCACTTGGGAGGAGACCATATAACATACTCTGTTCTCCGACCTAAGGAAATGTATGGACCTAAGTCCTCAATCTCTTAGTATTTTAAGAAAAAAAATAATTATAATAGAAAAAATAATAATTCAAAGTATGATTTAATTTAATACAAATGATAATGAATTATAGAAGAATTAAGTATAGAGATGCATTTTTCTACTTCGAAATATTAAATTTATCATTTGTGCGAGAATTATGATGATATTTAATCAAAACTATATTTTTTGTTTCGTATGCTTTTATTTATTTATCAATGTTATGTAATGTAATTTTATTTCTATAATAAAATTTCAAATAGAATGATGATGTGATTTTATTAAATTATTATTCAAAATCAAATAAGTGGATAAAATATGTAATTTTGGTAAATGTAAGCTTTTCCGAAAAAAATAATAATTACATTGAAGAAGAATATTCCAAAAAAAATTGGAGTAAAAAATGGAGTTATAGCAGAATAAAACCCCTACTCCATTTTAGAATTATTTCATTCTAGAGAAAAATATGGAGCAATAGGTTGGAGGTGGTACTATGCAGATGAAGAGATTCGATCTCATTGTGATGGTGAGAGTTTCAGTGTACTTATGTATCATTAGATCACAAGACTGCAAATGACCGGTCCATTAGTCTAAATGCAGACGAAGGGACGCGGTCCCATTGTGATGATGAGAGTTCAGTGTACTTACGTACCATTAGATCACTAGATTACGGTCATTAGATCACTAGATTACGGTCAGTTCCCCAACTTATTTTTTATTATTAGACAACTACTATTATTATTATTATTATTATTATTATTATTATTATTATTATTATTATTATTATTATTATTATTATTATTATTATTATTATTATTATTATTATTATTACTATTACTATTACTATTACTATTACTATTACTATTACTATTACTATTAAAGTTAAATATCAAGAATCAAATGTTGGCGAAATCGATCATCTTCTTCCCATGATGAGCATTTCTGAAGAAATGTTTAACGTAATCTGTATAGAGTATATCTCGATAAACCGGTTTCTCTCCATTAGCAATCACTTCAGGGAGAGGACCAATAACAGACTCCGGTTTCGGATTCACGAAAATAGGAACAGAGATTCTGTTACTATTACCATTAGCTAAAACACGATGCTCAACACTCTTGTAACGACCATTGCTCATGATCTGCATCGCGTCTCCAATGTTGATAACCAAAGATCCAGATGTCGGAGGCACGTGAACCCAGCTCCCTGTGGTGAGGGAACGTACGTGGAGACCACTGATCTGGTCTTGTAAGAGAATTGTGAGTGAAGAGACGTCTGAGTGACGTCCGACTCCGACCGTGAGGTCCGGATTGGGACAGATCGGGTAGTAGTTGAGGTTGATACGCGTTGATCCTGCGAAGAGTGTTTCTTTTGTCTCGTCTAGCTCTTTCACTTTCAGATTTTGGACTAGATACTGTAGGAGTTTCTTGACTAGCGGTTTCGCTTCATTTATGTATTGGAGCGTTTCGCGTCTACAAGACTCGGGCCAGAGCTGTGATGCTTCAGCATCAGAGACAAAGAATAGACTGAGATAATCTTTCCACTCAAGAGCCTTCTCCGCATTAGGGCTGAAACTAGTAGCGTACCTAACATTCGCCGAAGGAGACTTCTCTTTCGAGAACTTCTTCTTCTCTTCTACCGGTAAACCGAAGAATCTGTGAGTTGCTACTAACACATTCTCGAGAACTTCCATTGGAACACCATGGTTAATCACCTGAAAAAAACCATATTCTTCCGCGGCATCGCATATGGCCTTGGACACTTTCTTCTCGTTTGAATTCGACATGTCGATTACTGGTATGGTTTCGTCTGTTTTGGTGTTGACGTGAATGTTGATCAACCGCTCTTCGAATGGCTGAATGTACTGGTCGGGAAGAATCTCGATTCCGGTTTCAGATAATCCTTTTACGCCGTTACCTTTATGGACAACAAAGTCGGTAACTTGATCTCGGGTTAAGAACTGGGAAGCTAGTGTTTGAGGCATTGTATGCTTGGGGGAAAAAATTGGTTCTTTTAATAATCTAAGTATCTTTGAGTTTATGAGTTATTGTTTCAAACGTGGAAGCATTTTATAGAGAAACAAGTATAGTAAGGCAATGTAAGCCACAGAAGAGAGAATTTGGCATAAAGACATGTGGTGTCTAAACATAAATGTACCGACATAGTTGTATAAAACATGTTTCCATAGAAAATGTGTGATGCCTAGAGAATCATTGCTGAATCCGAAGAAATAAGATAAGATAAGCTAATGCCTGGATAGAAAATACTTGGACATAGTTTACAGGACTTTCTCAGCCACTTAATAAAATCCAAGTAAGCTTACATTTTTAACCTTTTCACCTTTCCAAGTATTCAACAACTCTCTCTCAACCCGTTGTGAGTAACAAAACTAGAAATGATGACCTTGAATTATATGAATCTAAACTGAGCTGACGCTGACCAAAAANAACCCGTTGTGAGTAACAAAACTAGAAATGATGACCTTGAATTATATGAATCTAAACTGAGCTGATGCTGACCAAAAAAAAAAAAACTGAGCTGATTTCCTAAAAGATCCGAATAGATTTTTAATTCCTGATACTGAAGAACCGGAATCGAAAGGTACCAAAATATGCGATACATAAATTAATCCATTTTAAGTTCATGATTTGGTGAATGCATTCACCATATATGCGAATAGATTTCATGATTTCTCTTTAAATGGAACCATTATTAATGTTCGTTGTTATTCTTAACCAGAAATAATGTAATGTTAGTATAATTATTTTGTTGTATGATTTCAAATTTTTTGAAGTGACTTATAAAATGTTTAAAGAATATTAACTGTAAATTCTCATTATGTAGGCTAATTAATACTCCCTCCGTTTTTATAGATTGATGTTTTGGCTTCTTTTTCTTGTTTCTGAAAGATTGATGTTCAACTTTTTAATTAATATATTTTTGTTATAGAGTTAATTAATCACAAGTTCCTAAGCAAAAAATTCAAGTGATATTGATTTTATTGATAGGATTTTCTACAAATATAATATTAACCAATAAAAATATTGAAGGAAAGTAAACATTTAATGTTTCTGTGTGAAAATCTCAAAACATCAATCTTTAAAAAAGAGAGAGAGTATTTATATTAGTGAATATTGAATAATAATAAAATTAATGAACTGCTTTAGTGATGACATGGACATTCTAGATAGGGAGAACTCTCTAATTATATTTATGATTGAATACATGTTTCGGTTTACATTCATGCATGCTATATACTCTTTATACATTCTTTTAGGGATGTGAGACAAATTAATACGAGGGATCATAATTTATATAAATTTTATCAAATTTCTCTATTTTTTATGTTTTCCAAGCAATCTAGTTCCCTTTAATATAAATCAATACAATTTAGATCATGAGTTTGATTAATAAATATACTACATTGTAATATTTAGGACAATATTTTCACCAATAATCTAATAATTCTAACGAACAAGTTCTTTTAAACAAACTACAACACTGGTAAAACCAACTTTAAGTTAAATTTGAATTCATTTAACGAGAGAATAACATCAGCAACATAATAACTCGCTAAACTAACTTTATAATTTGACGAATGCTGTTAAAAAACGTTTATAACTTTATAATTTGAAGTGAGAGAATGAGTGAAGCTAAGGAGAACCGCTGGTTCCCTGGTGGTAGTCTTTCCCGTTCAAGCCCGCCGCAGCAGTCAACATCGGAGCTGACTCCCCCTCCCCTCCCTCCCGACCCTCCTCCTGACCCTCTTAACCTTGCCAATTTCCCTCCTCTGTCTACTTCTTTCTCCCCTTCTTCTTCCTCATCCGCCCAACTTCCTATTTCTTCTCTTGTCCTCCCTACTCCAAATTTGGCTACTGGTGACTCTCAAGTCATCTCCTCTACTACCTCTGGCCCTGTTTCGGACCAGAATCTCAAAGATCCCCAAAATACTATTCACCAAAACACTATTCACCAAAACCCTAATCCTATCCCTCATTCTCCCCAAGCCTCTGATAAACCCCCTATGTTTCCCTCCCTCTCCATGTCTTCCTCTGATCCATTGATTGGTATCACAACCCAATCTAAAGGCCTCTTGCCAAACCCTAATCCCCCTTCTTCTTCTCAACCCGCAACTGGCCATGTCAAACCAAAACCTTCCTGGTCAGACAGAGTCAAAGTTAGTGTTGATAAAACTTTGGAGCGTGTGGCCCCTGTATCAATTTCTGCCAATGGCTTACCTTGTGTGCTAGTTCCTGATGATGTGTTTGAGGAAGGAGCAGCTCTTCATCAAGAGTTCATAGTAGGCCATTTTCTTGGTAAAGCGCCTCCCTACAATCACATTCAGTCCGTGCTTAATTATCTATGGGGTAAAGGAAGAAAGTTGGATATCCATGTGAATCATCTTACCAGGAGGATGTTAATTAGGATCCCAAATGAGTTCATTAGGACTAAAGTTCTGGAGAAAAGACTTTGGTACATAGGCACCTCTATGTTCCATGTTACTCCATGGTCTCTTGAGGCTGATTCAGAAGAAACCCCTTCCCTAGAAGTAATCCCTCTATGGGCTCATCTCAAAGGCGTTCCCTTGGAGCTAAGGCACACTAATGGGCTCAATTATGTGGCTGGTCTAGTTGGGGAACCAAAGGAAACGGATGATTTTACTAAAAACCTAGTCAGCCTAACAGTAGCCCATGTTAAGGTTGAGGTCGATCTCACTAAGCCTCTTCACTATCAAGTGGAGGTCTTAAGATCTAAT
Organism: Odontarrhena argentea; assembly: GCA_900406245.1. NCBI lineage: Eukaryota > Viridiplantae > Streptophyta > Magnoliopsida > Brassicales > Brassicaceae > Odontarrhena > Odontarrhena argentea. The sequence continues at coordinate 1,681 of OVAF01002165.1, read as the reverse complement.
GGCAAAACCATCCCTGTGGATGTGGAATACCCATGGATTCCTCCTTCCTGTTCCAATTGTAATGCTATAGGGCATATTCTTAAGAACTGTCACCACCCTTTAAAACCTCCTGATCCTGTTGACCCTCCCTCAGTTGCTAAAGATCCCATAGACCCTTCCTCTGTGGCTAAGGATCCTAAAGACTCTCCCTCAGTTGCTAAAGTTCCCCCTCCCCCACCTATTTCTCCTCAACCAAAGGTTGTTGTCTCCCCCCCCTTGGTTCCCCCACCTTTTGTCCCTGCTACCACCCCCCCTTCCCCTTCCTCCCCTTTGATAGAACTCCAAAAGCCCTCCCCTGCCTCCACCTCTTCCCCAATGACTATAGATTCTCCAATTTCCCCCTCTCACTCCATTGTTCCCACTGTTTTAGCCCTCCCTGCTGCCCCCTCTTCCCTTCCCTTTTTTGGCTCCCACTTGGCTAAACCATTCCCTCATCCTAACCTTAATCATCCTTTTAACCCCTTTACTCCCTCCTTAAAATCTATCTCTTCTCCTACCAAGCCAGCTACTTCCCCAGTTCTTCCCTCCCCAGCCTCTCCTCATAAGGAGGCTCCCCCCCCTTCCCAATGAATTTAAAAGCCTTTTTTTGGAATATCCGTGGCCTAAATGGTCAGGATAGGTTTAGGCCTATATCTAACTGGCTTAGCCAGAACCAACCCCTTTTTGGAGCATTTTTGGAAACCCATATTAAAGAACCAAATCTAAACCATATTTTGTCTCTTACCTGTCCTGGTTGGAGTTACATTTCAAATCACTTGTCTGATGAAGATGGAAGAATTGTATTCATTTGGAAACATCCTGTCACTATCTCGGTTCTCCACCAAACCAGTCAATCTCTTACCTGCAAAGTTCAACTTCCAGGGAATCAACACCTATTAACCACTGCTATATATGCTTCAAATAGAGAGGAAGATAGAATTGAACTCTGGTGTGATCTGATTTCAATACATGAGTCTTTCTCTGAGCCTGACACACCTTGGGTTATGGCAGGAGATTTCAATCAGATACTTCACTATGCTGAGCATTCCAGTAGCAGTGTGAACCATCTCACCAATAGAATGGTGCAATTAAGGGACTGTTTCCATCAGTTGGGAGTGAAGGATCTCAGGTATCAAGGCCCCCCATTTACTTGGTCAAATAAACAACCAGCTGATCCAATTGCTAAGAAGCTAGACCGTCTCTTAACAGATTCCCTCTGGTTGGATATTTTTCCTGATAGCTCAGTCACTTTCTTGCCTCCTGAGATATCTGACCATTGTCCTTGTCTCCTTGACTTTGGGTCCCCCTTACCCTCTTCTGGAACCAAGCCTTATAAATTCCTAAACTACCTAGCCGGCCATCCCCAGTTCAGTTCCATTGTTGACTCTGCTTGGGCTTCTGCTGGAATCTCTGCCTCCAACTTAGCTAATCTCTGTGTGAAACTTAAACATTTAAAAACACCTCTCAAAATCCTAAACAAAGAAAATTATTCCCAAATTCAAATGAGAGTGAAAGAGACTAACCAGTTGTTGAAACTTGTGCAGGTGCAGGCTCTTCAAAACCCTACTCCTGCCAATTTTTTGGAGGAAAGAAATGTAGCTGAAAAATGGCACCACCTCAGAAGAATAGAGGAAGAATTTCTAAAGCAAAAATCTAGGATAAA